>JAQFYC010003524.1:0-20442 GCA_034694165.1 Tomocerus mixtus
CTTTGGCTGATGCTTGGCTTAACTTAACTTTAATTTAGTAGTTGAGGTTTCCTTTGGTTAGTTTGCTTTTCTATTCTAGTGTAGTTTAGTTGAGTGTTGCCTTTAGGTATGGTATGGTATAAGGTATAACCACGGAGGGACTTTACGCTCTCATTCACTCTCTAGTCAGATTTCTAATCGAAAACAGCATAGCATGGCCTAACCAACTGGCTTGGTTTCCATTGCATTGCATTGGCATTGCCTATACATTTATACTATGGCTTATGGATTCGCAATTCGCAAAGCCTCACCAACTTCATAAATAAACCAAATAATTTCAATTTTACATCCTGTTTATCTCATTTTAAACAATTTTGGATATTTAGTCAATTTTCAGTGAATTAGTTAAGATTTAGTAAGTTAAGAAATGAGTGAAGCTGTAGAAGTAGAAGGTGAAGTTCCTCTTAAAGTTTGGTACAAAGCAATCAAAAAGTCAAAGTATGTCAGTCCGCTACTTGACTTATATTTGAGCACGCTCCATAATGTCAATCCAATATTATCCCTTAATCTTGACAGTAATAACAATAATACGTCATCCTCATCAACAACGAATACATCTACAGACGCGAATAATAACATAACTGAACAGGTCTTGTGAAAAATGCCATTTTGCATATTTTAAAATTTAAACACATAGATAGATTACAGAAACTAAGTCGGAATAGGGCTTAAAGCTATAGCTTAGTTTGATATAGTGATATATAATATTTACATTATGGGCAATTTGTTTGTATCTGTGTACTAAAAAATAATATTTTGTGTTTCTGTTGTGTAGGAGGTAGACGATCACATAACTTCGTCAAGTAGCAACAATCAGTGGCAGCAGCCCCCGTCTTCTGTGGGAAATGCTACGGAATTGGACGAACCTGAAGAATTACCCAAAGATGATGGGAAACATTCCCTCCTTCAATTTGCCATCAAATACTTCAGACAAGAAAAGTGCGTAATTATCTCTAAGAAACCTTTTGTGTTGTATTCAATATCTAATTGCAGTTGAATTTCAGAAATTGAAAATTGTGATAAAAAAATGTTAATTTTTTATGTTAATTACTTACATACAATTAAAAATGAATTACAGATTCGATTTGGGCAAAACGGATCCAAAGTCCAGAAACGAATGGACATGGAGACAACAAATGGATTTGGTTAAATATTCTAATAAAATGCTTGAATGCTCGTTACTACCTTTGGATGAGCAACTAAACAGTCTGGCGTTGGAATGTTTCCATTCAATTCTTAAATATATGGGAGATTCCAATGGAAAAGTTCACCCCACTCCGCCAAATGAAGTCGAAGCTGTTTATACTTTACTCAGGGTAAAGTAGTAAAATGACTATTATTTACTTATGTGTATAATAAAGGAAACTATTTATTTATTAATAAACTATTGAACATTTCAGAACTGCCACAGCTCTTCATCAAGTCTGCACGACGAAATATATTGCGAAATAATGAAACAAACGACAAATAATAACACTCGGTCGGCGCAGCGTGGGTGGCGTCTGTTCACAATAATTGCAGCATATTTTACCTGCAGCGACATTTTGAAACCTTATTTATTTAAATACCTTGAGACGAATGCTTATGACAAGAGACGAGCCTTCCACGGCACAGCCCTCGTCACTCTGCAGAACCTACGAAAAACTTTTAAATACGGCGGACGCCGAAATGTGCCAAGTGTAGAAGAAATCACTGCGATCACCGCAGGACGAAATGCCAAGCGCCAAATATTCCGGCTTCCAGGCGGCACGCAGCGTGTCGTCAATATCAAAGCGACTACAGTTGTCCAAGATGTGATTGATGAATTGTGCGTCAGCCTGAACGTCATTGAACCAGAAGAGCGTGAAGAGTTCTCCGTATACTGCATTGTGGAGGGAGACACTTTCACAATGCCATTGCAAAAGGAAGAGTACATCCTCGATGTCACAACAGAATTGCACAAAAACCAACAAGTTTTCTATTTGATTTTCTGTCGGTCCGTTTGGTTCTTCCCCATGCGACTCGATTCCAATCTCTACGTTGAAGTCGTCTTTAATCAAATAGCTCCAGACTACCTAGAAGGACTTTTACTTCGAATGCCAGGACAAACCATTCTACAAAATACCATTGTGAGTTTTTCCTCTTGTTGCTTTTTATTTTTCCTTAACATTTTATTTTAAATAACTAATGTATGTCTATTCCAAATTGTAATTATGCGATTTTTTATTTTTAGTACGATATAGCCAGAATAGCTTCTTTACTTCACCGTGCCGCAGACTTATTGTCTGCGCCCACTCTTAAAGAAACAAAGTATTTGCTACCAAAACCAGCCCTTGCGGCAAGGTCCATGTCCCCCAATCGTTGGGTTACACTTGTCAACAATTATTGGAATGAGGACAATGTACCGCTTATCATGCCTCTCCAAGCCAAAGCCACTGTATTAGGTACGATACTTTTTGTGTTTACTACATTTATGCTTTCAATCACTACCTACTATGTAATTTGCATTTTTCTGACTTACTTAATTAACAATAATTATGAATTTGAATTTCAGAAATTTTGGAAAAGTGGGATTTGTTTGGATCGAGTTTCTTCAGCGTAAAACGAATCAGTGACCCGGCACCTAGTGAAGAATACATTCTTGCTCTTAACAAACATGGAGTTCATTTCTTAGACCTTATCACGCATGTAAGTATCCAATTTTAATTAATATAAATAAGTACTAAAAAACTAATGTTGCGTATGCTTAGCTGTATGTAATTGATCAAGTTAAATAAAATATTATGTTAATTTGTTTTAACAGGAAACGATAACAAGTTGGCCATTTAACGATATAATTTCAACACGCAAAGTGAAGAATGAAGACGGTGTTTTATATCTGGACATGAAGTACGGGAATTTAATGCAACAGAAAATCATTCGCTTGCAAACAGAACATGCTCATGAAATATCCAGGCTCATTAGACAATACATTCACATTCAAAAATATAATAAAAATGTTCACTAAATTGTTTTTGTTTCGGGACTCTCGGTTTTCAATAAATTTATTTATTTTTACATTCCACAATATTGTATTGCTTTTATTCAACAAATAAATTACGTACACGATCAAAAAATTAAATGGCTAACAAGTGGTTATTGTATTTTATTTTGTACTATTATAACTTAATATCTGGTAATAAATCTGTCTTTAAATATTAGGCAGAATACTGTATGATATTCTAATGACTTCATTTAAATTTGTAAAATTGATGGATGAATTGATGGCCGGCAAATATTTATAAATGAATTTCACTATATAGTGTATAAATAAGGTCAATTAAAAGATTAGAAAATTACTCCAAATTCAAGTTATGAGACACGAGTATTCTACAATCCAGAAGAATCCAGAAGAAACTTAAACAAATTACCATTTGGTATGCCAAGTATATTATTAATCGTATCAAAATGTGAGATATCCGAGAATTTTAATTAGGGCATACATAGTATGGTATGTATAAATGCAATGCAATAATGTTTTAAAAATATTGACGCAAGAAATTCCATAGATGAACAGGCCATCAAATTGTTGCCAAGTGTTAAATATGCAATATACTTTAATACTTTATTGTACATATTATACTTATTCCATGTAGACAGACATTACGGAAATTCTAAATATAAATTCTTGTCCATCATCATTAGTGTATATATTTTACCGGCAATACCGGTAATGCCTAGGCAATAACGGTAATGTCCCCAAAATTGCAATTTTTGGGTTAAAATATTTATAATACAATTTTTAATGAACATTGAATTTACCACAATTAACGGGGAATAAGAAAGTGCCACCTCAACTCTGACAGTTAAATTTTGAAGTTGGTAGGTCTGTAGAATCGCCAATTGTAACCGTATAGATAGAGTTGAGGTGAAATTTTTTGAGTCCCTATGAACTGTTTAATCACGCTGGTAAATTCAATATTAGTTAAAAATTAATCTTATATATTTTTTGGTTCAAAAACTGAAGTTCTGGAGCAATTAACGCTAGTTGCCTTGGGCATAGTCTGATTACGCAGATTCCCTGCAACTGCAACGTATGTATTTTGGCAAATTATAAGATGACGATGACCCAATTCAAAGATAACAAGCATATCAGACTAATAATACTAAACTACATAATTACTGTCATTTCATTCTTGAAAACAAAACTGTAGACACATTGTACATAAACTAAATTCCAATAATGAAATGATATATAGGCATATTGCAATTTGCAATCCTGTGGATAGTTTTTGCGTTACAACATAACATTGGTCACTCACTATTTAATACACATTTATTTAATATTTTTGCACCCTTTGCATCCATACACATGTATAGTTAAAAATATCGCTAAAGCAATTTGTCTTGCACAATCTGCATGACCTCGATAAAATTCGAAATTAATAAATATTCTAATATACCTAATATGTGCAGACTAGACAAAATACAATTAAGTAGTACAGTTTAAGTTTAAACAAATATTGGTACTACTATATTGCTGATTGCGTATGGAAAGGCAATCTCAGTGGTATAAATATGTGATCAGATTAAAATTTAGAGTTTAATCAGACTTCGACAGTGCCCTAGCATCCTCAGAGTTTCTACCCAAAACTAGGTTTAAATACAGTATCTGTGCACTGAGGAAGTAAGATAAATAAATAAATAATAAAATTTTTAATTTGGTAATGGATGTACAATTATGGAATACAACATATAAAAGTGTGTAATTGGTGCAATTTACAATAAATATCCAAACACGATTTAAAATTTCTTCTGTTGATAACCTTTACTTCTATTTTTACAGAATAATTACAGCTTAAAGATGGGGAAACTAGTTTTGTTTATGACGCTTTGCCTGACAGTCCATTTTGTTTTTGCTCGAGATGTGAAACACGGACGAACTGTTCGTGAAGTCGCACAAGAGAACGGATTAAATCTTGGTGAAATGCTGGAGCATGCCATTCAATACAGACAAAATCACCATATTACCGATGACAGAATTAAGAGAAGTCCGGGTAGTAAGTCGCGTCCCAATGGATTTCGTGCGAAACGGGCTGCTTTCCACGCTAAACCAGCCAAACAGGGTGTTCAATACACACCAAAATCAGGAGAAAATCGTCTAATGCAAGAAGTTCACAATCGACGTTAATTCATGAATATGAACATTCCCAAAATGTAGAGCAAGCAAAATGTAATGTTAATTGACTTAAATTATGTTTGTTATTAATCTAAAACATACGCGTACATTTTTAATTGTTTTATTCTTATTTACTTATCAGATATTAATTAACATTATTATTATTGATGTGCACATTTCTTTCTCATTGGTGCATTGACCATCACAATTTCACCTAATTTTTCATTCTGAGCCAACAGTTTTTTTAACTGCATAGCATTTTACGTATCATAATTGATGAATTTAAATCATCTGCATTTCCAAAATATTTACCCACAGTAAACTGAGGTTTCATTAGGATTTAATAAATTCACAGCGCTCGCTAATATCAGTAATCACTATGCAGTACTGTGACTGTGTACCAATTTTACACAATCATAGTTTACTTTTATTAATCATCAGATTTACTGCATCAGCAACATTTCCCAAGTTCTTAATTTACCCTATCTCCGAATAATTGTTTACACTTCTGTGCTGTTAAGCATTTCACCAAAAAATAAGTTGTTCTGTTATGAATTAAATATATTGCAGAAATAAAGTTTATAAGCTTATTTTTCAAACTAAAAAACAACTATTTAATAAATCAAAAATACATAAAAAATTCAGCAATGTTAAACTTTTAATGATGTGCCCTGTTTTCTAAGTTGTTTCTTAGAGAGCTTCCGCTTCTTAAGAGGTTGGGAGGGTTCTTCATCATCTTTGTCACTTTCTGTGCACTCAATTTCTTCAAAAGACGTTTGAGGAATTAAATCGCCATTTTTGTTACTTTCTATTGTTTTAATTTCTATTTCCTTTGTAGCTGTTTCCTCTGTGACATCCATACGCATCAGAGGGTTCCAATCATCTTCATCCGGTTGTTCTGCCACAAGAACACCTAGTTCCGTACCAAAAGGCCATTTAACTCTACCTTCTGCAGGGAGAGTAATGGCTGTTTCCGCTTTATTCATTTGACCTTCATCTTCTAACTGCATCATGTCTTCCGATACATCTAGTATAGCGTCCTTTTTGTTATTTTGCATCGACTTGACCAAGAACAGCAGTTTGAACATGTTGTCATAAACCCTATTATAAAAAATCATTTAGCTATGTGAGTATTTACAAAATATCAAATAAATATCAATTTTGGTAAGCAGTGACGTATTTATTGAAAAATAAAACTTACAATTGACTAAAGGGAACCAATAATTCTTGTGTATTGAAAGCTAAACTGTTCATCGAAGGTCGAATGGAGTTAGCATTGGATTGAAAAGTTCTCCTGTGAATTTGCATTAAGGAGTTAAGCCATATGAGATAAAATTCCAAGTGAGGACTCCTTCCCAATTCCTTGGACAGGAAAGCAAGCAACAGTTGGGCGTAGTGGGAGTTCATTAATTTGCAAACAGGAATAATATGAAGCTCAGGCGTCCGCTCAACAGCTTCGCGAATTGCGTCCGCTTTATTCAAACGAAGTGCAATCATCATGCCCATGTCGTAGTGCCCTTCGTCAATTTTTTGCTTAACTTGTGCATGTGTCACAGATTTATCTGCACCAATGGGATCGAAGGGTTCTTCGTTATCAGAAGTAAATAGCATAAGGCCTTCTGTTGTAGTTGCCCCAAATAGACGCCCGGTTGGCGAGAATGCGACACAGGAAACTCGGACTTCCGGTTTGAAACTCCTGGACGCCATGTCCCCCTTTTTGGCTCCAGGCATTAGCAGACGATCTTTTTCAGATCCGTCTGCATCTCGATCAGCGACGAGATTTTTGTTCCCAAAGTCTGTTAATGCTCGATGGTTGACAAATTCATTAACAGCGTCAAAAGATTGATTTTTGGTGACAATGTATTTCTTTACTAAAAGTTGGTGCGGGGCGCTGTACATGCAAATATTCTTGGATTGTCCTCCAGCAATTACAAACAGACCATCGGGAGAATAGCTTATTGTTGTAAAAGATTTCGCCTGTAGAGACTGCTTTGCTGTCACAAGATCCGTGTCTGACCTTCCAGAGCCCAAATGATTTCGACACTCGATGCTTCCCCGAATACTGCAATCTGATGTATTGATGAAAGTTATTTGACCATCTAGAGTTCCAACGACGACTTCTTTTCCATCTGGTTTGAAAGCTATACACGTTCCTTCAGCTGACAATTCCACACTCTCTTTATTAGTTGACGATTCGATAGCTTCCCAGACACGCATCGTTCTATCCCAACTTATGGAAGTTAAAAGGGAACTTTCGGATGAAGGGCTGAACAGAATTTGGGATACGGGACCTTCATGACCGCCTAGAATAGTCACTAATTTGGCTGTTTTAAATTCCCACATGTAAATCTCAAAGACATCTTGACCTCCGGCAGCAACCAAGTCTCCGCTTGAATCCGTCGTCACACAACTAAACTGGACAGAGCGGGGAGATGTGTACGTTCGGAAGTTTCTGTATCGCATTGTATCACACGCTCGAACAGTTCCATCCAAAGAAGAAGAAAGAATAGCCCTTCCGTTCTGTGTAAATACAACTCCAGTTACTGCAGAAGTGTGGTGGTCAAATGTCATAAAACAAAAAGAGGAAGAGACGCTCCATAATTTCACTTTGTTGTCCACTCCTCCAGTAGCTATCTTACTACCGTCAGGAGAATATGCAAAGCAACTCATACTGTTCACATGTCCTTGTTGCTTCAGAATAAAAGTGTCGCTCTCCCACTCCCAGATCACCAACTGGCCCAGAGCTGGACATCCAAATGCGATCCACTCACTGCTTTTGTTTATGGCCACACTTGCAATTTGATGTTCCGAAATACTAAAATTAAAATTAAGCATATCATTTAAGATTTCATTAAAGTTTATGAGAAACTAGAGAAATGTCAATATATTTTCAATCGCAAAACAATTTCTTACTTGAATCGATGAATTTTCGTGAAGTCAGGCATTAGGTGAATGATAAAATTCCCGTTGGAAAATCCGGTAACTAAAAATTTTGTTTTGCGATTGAAATCACAAGTGGTCACTTTCGGCCTTTCGAACGAATTCTTTACATTTTCGTCAAAATAAAATCTATTCGTTCGCTTGAAAACCATTATTTCGTTTTCATCCTTTCCTTTTCCTTCAGTATCGTCTTGATCCGGTAAAACCCTAGTTGTGTATTCCCAGCAGCACAGTTGTCCGTTCCTAATTATAAATTACAACTTTGACTATACATTCCCATTTCAATCGATACACTAATTTTGAAAATGTATGGGTTATTTGGTAATTAGTGATGGATATTAACTAACCTGCTAATAGTATACATATCGTAACTATCGTCTTCAAAATAGCAGCCAAGTATTTCCCCACTATGACCTGCTATAGTGGAATTTTTAAAGTTAGCTAACTTTACCACAGCATGGATTCGGATTACCATATCGTCACCACCATAAGCCACCAATCTGCATACATTAACAAATAATCAGTTAGTGCTTTTCCAAATTAAAAATAACACACATACAAAAATAAATATTTACATTATCATTCAATGCACTACACTTACGTTGAGTCAAATGACCAATCAAGACAGCGAATTTTGGAATTAGAATCATGAAATACTCCCTTCATTTCGAACATGTTCATTTTTGGTTTTTCCGTGGGAGCATTGTAGACAAAGACTGCAACAATCAAACAAGTTATTTTCCAATGAACTGTGGTAAACAGCTGTAACAATGTAGTGGTAATTTATTTACATAGATAACCGCCTATAAAATAAGCCGAAACCGTAAGGAAGCATTGGCTACTATTAAGGGGTAGTATTCAGGGGGCACATTACTCATTTCTGAAAACAGAACTCAAAAAATTGCAAAGTAAAGCGGGCGAGGTTTGAGGGGTGGAAGTGATAGACGATGTGGTCCACTTTTGCAAAATTTCTTATTCAGGGGAAAAACTATTCAATTCTGAAAACAGAATTCAAAATTATTGAATAATAATAGGGAAAATGTGGGCTCAGACAGGTAAATACATGCACAGACAGAATTCAAGGCATATTTTATTCTTGGAATGTAGTGTAACACTACAAATTACATAAAACACAGTATTTACTCATACAATTATGGCACTATTACTGTAACTATAATGATTACACTCATACAACAACAATGCTATAAGTTACAATCTTACCTTTTGTATCTCGAGCAATTGCAAAATATTTTGAATCTGGGGAAAATTTTATTTGGGTTACTTCGCCTTTAGCTTTGAGAACGTGTACCAAAATCTTACTAATAAGACTGATTACGTGGATTTCGCCAACTATGCAGAAACAACGAACACATAACTTAATTGGTAACTGAATCTTTAAAAATTGGAAATTACAGTGTCTCAATGAAATAAATGAATAATATTTTACTTTCCGTGGCAGCCAGCAAAAGGACTCCATTGGGCGACAACGCTAAAGATGTGTAATTATGGCCTGCGTCAACAGAAATGGTCTGCGAAGTATGGCTAACATATTAAAGAATAAAATTCCTGTTAGTTAAGTGTTCAATGAAATATAGCGATAAAAAGATTTTTTAGCAATTAATAATTAAAAAATTAAAGACGGTTGATGAGAATTCCTTTAAACAATCTCATCAGCTTTACATACTTTTTGAGATCATAAATTGTAACTTTGTTGCCAACTGGACTGATTAAGCTGAAGCCATCAGGGCTAAATACCAAGTTCCCTTGCCGGTAAACAGTGCCCAACAAATTGGAGAACTGAAAAATTATAATTTTTAAATGGTATTTCAAATATTCTTTGTCATTTGTTACAAACCTGACAAAATTTAAAACAATTTATTAATAATTATTCTTTACAGTGTACAACTTACTTTGAAGATCTTCATGTCAATAATTCGTTCTTAAATACAATAATAAATAAAAATTTCGATCAATTTTCAGTTTTTATGATTTTATTAATCATTTCTTTCTGACTTCAAAATTTTATCTACAAACAAAAAAGCAGCACACGAAATACTTTGCGTCGCGTTGCAAAATGAGCACATGGAAAGCAATGCTTTAACTCTTCGCGGTTGATTTATCTAAAAGAAAGGATACATATATTTAGCAGCCAGCTACTATAACTAATAAACTTTACCCGACTAACAATGCATGTTTAAAGGATACGATTTTATGCAACATCAAAAATATTTTTCAGTTTTCTAGATAAGATATTTTTTGAAAAATATAATATTCCATACACCATAAGCCATTATATAATTACTACTGTAGTATTTATATTATATACGATACTCTCATTGAAACCTGAGTATGGGAATTTAAGTATACTTAACAATCAGAACGAAATGGTCGTCTTCTTCAAGCAGCTCACAAAATGGACCTTCTTACTTGAAGGTATAATTATAAACGAGAATAAATAAACAGTTAAATGTTTATCACAATATATTAAATAGTTAAACTGATTTCCAGGGAGAAAATAAAAATAAAAATAAATTCCGGTCAAAGTTTATGGATTACACATTGTCGAAACATATTTAACACGAAATCGATATAAAATACGTACAATGGCGATGATAAGTGAGGAAATATCAAATTATGTACTGATGCTTTATGTAGTAGGAAAGAATTTTAATATAAATAAATCATTTCACCCGTGTTTAGTGTTTACATCATTTAGCTACATTTTTTTGGATGATTTCTGGCACTTTAAACTCCCAAAACCCCATGGACGAAATAATTCCCCACCCCATGCATTTTCTTGTATGTATTACTTGGATTTAGGTCCAATGTATAATGCTTAGAAGAGATAAGATTGAAAGAAATCAGAAAAGACATGTATGCATTGTATTTATAATATTCTGCTTTTGCAGTGGAAGATATCATTCTTTCCTCCGATGACGACGATTGAATTGAGCATTATCATTATCATTTATTTTTAATCATTATTTTCCAATTATTGTTCTCGTGTATAATTCTTAGGACGACGTTAAAATTTTAGTTGAAACTGTAAATCCCCATGGACGCAATAATTCCCCATACGCATATTTTTTTTGAAAAAGGTAGACTTGACACAATAAATCCCATGGGATTTAGTTCGTCGATCACGGTAATATGACATTTATTATCTTAATGACATGACCTATGTAGGTATAAAATCTATAAAACTAAAATATATACAATATTATACAGATAAGTAGTGTATGTGTAAGTAGGAATCTTCATTCAAATATTTATGCTTCTTGTCTAGAGTTTCTGTTCTGCCCGTTCTGCCTTACAGGATACACGATGCTTTCTTTATAAGCGATAATAACTTAATATCTTCTCAGAAAACAATTTCATAAGGTCAGTGATGTTAATAGCTCGTCCGATTAAAGTTGTTAGTTAAATAGCCGAAATTTTGAAAACAGTGAAAATCTACTGCAATTTCTTTTGCAATATTCGTCAGATCCCTACAATTCAACAAAATTAGTATGACAAATCAAGACGTGTTTATGAAAAGTATCCAAGATGTATAATATTTATTTATCTTGAAAAATATCGATTGTATATATATATAGGTAGCTCTATTTTATTTTAAAGTTTTACAATATTGACAGCCATATCTGAACCACCGTTCACGTTCAAATCCAGGAGTGGTTTTTTAGTGGAATCATAATTTGGGTTATTTTTATCTGCAAGGTCTTGCAATAGCTCTCCGAAAACTATTGGATTCATATTTTGTCCAAGTTTCTCTAGCAGGAACCAATCTCCATAGCTGAATTTAAGTTCGTATTCATCTGACTTCAAATTTTGCTTGCAATTTTTTAGAAGTAGATACTTTCTCAGTGGAGGAATGCAAAGAGTAAGAAATCGGTATATCAGGTTCATGCAAGATGAACCAGCAACAAACATAAACCAAAACCTGAAAGTAAAAAATAAAAAAATAAAAATTAAGGATAAAGCATCCAATAGAAAAATCAGGAATAGGAATCCTAGGTATTTAAAATCAATAGTAAAAAATGCATGCTCCACTAGGGAATTAGCATTTAAAATGGAATTTTAGTTACATTGGGGAAAATTACTAACATTGAATAGAAAATTAATTACACTCATTATTGTCGATGCGCGAATAGTCAGAAAAATACAGATATATTTTTGGATAAATATTTACCATATAAAAATGAAAATTTTCTCGTTGAGTATGTTTATAGATAAAACACAGAGGAGGTCATGCTCCACTGTTCCAAATGCAGGCCCTCCTGTAGCAATTCTGCAGGCGGTGACTGTAGGAAAAACTTTGGACAAAGCATCATAACGAAAATATGGCTTCGTTTGAGTCAGCCCAAATATATTAAGTCCGTAGGTTGAAAAATCGTTGTTTAGAAACTCATCCGTGGCATAAATTTGAAAAAATACATTTATAAGGTTAAGGCATTCACATAAGATGTGTTTCCAAGCGTACATTGTGTGGAAACCTTGATTAGGTGCGAAATATCTCAAAATTGCTTCCTTGTGCTTGCAAATCTTTTCATCTTCTATTACTTGGCAGTTTAGGTCAGCCACTAAGGCCTTTATTCTTCCCCCTTCCATGGATTTCCATAACCAATGGGGAAAATAAAATAGTCCCGCTTGCAAAAATAACACTGACCAAACCCATTGGTAATAGGTGTGGAATATTATCCTGTCCCCTTCCATTGCAGGCCGAATACCCGGCTGGACTTCACTATCCTCAACTATTACAGCAAGAAACAATATAATTGCATTCGTTAAATTAATTTATAATAATACAAAAATTATAATTTTAACTACTATAATATACGTACAACACATGTCCTATGAATTCTTTGATGGAATTCCTGAGTAAGACATTTTAGAATGACATTTTTTAATATTTGTTATTACTTTTCGTTTTTAATGGAGTCTTTCTGCTAAATGATAGCCTTTCAATATAACTTGGTGTAAAATATAATACGCTGCATTGTGTAATGTGGGTTTGCGACATTTTATAATTCCTACTATGGACAAATCGCATCATATGACAATTCTTAAGCTGACCCAATATTAAAATCATTGCAAAGTAATTTATATAGTAAATTACCCGGCTCATAGCTCCACCTTCCTTCGTCATTTATCCTTCCCCTTGTAAAAGTGGAATGAATCCAACAATATTTTTCTGCTATGTTTTTAACGTCTGGACTTGATATGCAATCAATGGGATCACCAAGATATTGTTTGGAAGTGACAAGAATGGAAAAAATGAGTAGAATGACAACAGTAGCTCTGTAGTGAAGTTGGAAGACAAGATTTGAGATATAAATCTTTCTTTGGTTAACAGAAACCAAATCTTTAAAAGATTTCCAAAGATCTGACATGATTTTATTTGGTTAACACCCAACTTCTGACTTCAAGTTAAATTAAAATAACACCGACGAAAAATTGTTTTTATCATGTCGCCCATGGGATGACTTGTGGTTTAATGTTTTTTATTTATTTCCCTTCGGAAGGGTATTGAACACAAAAACTGATAACTTGCGACTAACAAGAGTGACTAACTGACTACCTACACGATAATAAAGGTATGTAAGTGTTGTTGGGGTCATTGCCTATATGCAAATGTGTTGTGCATATATGGCAATGTGCAATTGTAAAAGTTTATTTGCCGAGACAAAAAAGAGTTTCATTTTTTACGGATCCACATCCACGTCAACTCGTGTTAGAAGTTAAACTGAATGAAACTCAGGCCATGCCATATATATTAAATGTAATGGACCAGGCAAGCCAAATCCAAAGCACAGCAAGAAACAAAGCAAAAGCAAGCTAGGCTTGGGCTGGTTCTGGTTTGACATGGCCCGAGCAAATCGTGGAATTGCATCAACAACACCACATAACATCAGAAGAGACCAAACAAAACAGTAAACCAGAGCAGTACAACAGAGTACAGATGAGAATCAGGCATGTCGGACTTTATGTGCAAATTTTAATGCCCTTTTCCTAGTTGAAATTGTCATATTCTCATACATGTGAAAGTGTCTTGAATAAAGATATAAAAAATATGTACTTTATATTATAATTTATAATAAATTCACATAGAGGTTCGAATATTTTGCACAATTATAATTCTGCAGTGTTTTATGTACATAATCCATGACAAATACGTATATAAATAAAATGTAGTAAACAGCTGTAACAACGTAGTTAGTGGTAATTTTTTTATATAGATAACCGCCTATAAAAGAAATCAAAACCGTATGAAACCGTTCTCTACTATTTAGAGGTAGTATTCATGGGAGACATTACTATTACTCAATTCTGAAAACAGAATTCTAAAAAGTTGAATTTCAAGAAAAGAAGGGAGTGGAAGGGGTTTGGTCCACTTTTGCAGCATTTCTTATTCAGGGGACACATTACTCAATTCTAAAAACAGAATTCAAAAATGTTGAATAATATTAGGACAAAAGTGGGCTCAGACAGATAGATAGATAATACATACACAGACAGACAGACAGAACTTCAAAGACATTCTTATAATGTAGTGTACTACTACAAAAATAATGAATCGGTGCAAAACAAGTGGAACATCTCCCATTGCCCCACATGGTACCATACATTTTTAGTCGAATCTCACATTGCTTCACATAGTACACAATACGTTTTCGGTCAAATCTTACAGTGCCCCCAATAAGTTGGGGCACTGTGAGAAAGTAAAATTTATCCTTGAAATCATAAATTCATAAAGGTTGAGCCGCTTAAAAGTAAAAAAGTATGTGAAAATATAAAGGTCTCACTCCTCTCCAAAGGGTCCCATTTACAAACTGGTTTATCTTTAACACCCTGCACCTGTACAGTTGACCGGTACCCAAATCCCTACATGTATTAATAAATATGCCCCCAACCAATGACCCGTGGACTTATGGTCCACGGTCCACATATTGGTTCCATTTTACACTCGTCTGAGCACCAATCCAATGTTATGAAAACATATGAAAACATATATGAAATAAAATGAAATGTAAAAATATATGAAAATTTAGAAGAATTTAAAAAGTTAACCCCTTCAAAAGTTAGACATCATCGGACATCAGCCAAGCTCCCGGCAGGTTTTTCCTAGGCCTATCCTACCCATGTATAACACCTCTTTCCTCTCCCTCACTCCCATAAATGGATCTACTACAATCGACACATTAATAAATACAAGTTTATTACTTCTGCCAGAAATCACCAAAATTTTGCACGAAAAAGTATTAAAGGTGCATTTGTGTTGTCTAACTTCGAAATATAAAAAATCTACTTTTAAGAATTAGTAAAACTATTAGTTTGCAAAATATTATTATGAAGTGGCTTATTTATGGATATTAACATAGGTCTTTTATGAATGTTTTTTTGTCAAAGAATGTTCCAAAATGTATTGATTTGAAAATATCAATTAAAATCGTGTATTAGGGCAAATCAAAAAACGATTATATATAATCAGTTTTACTTCGCTTAAAAATGACATCGCAATTCAAGATAAATCATTTATAATCAAAATTAATCGTCTCCAGAGATGATCGATTTGATCGAATAGGTAGTTGTTATATATTTAATATAATATAATAATTATAATTATAAATAATAATCTGATTATAATCGGAAATTTGTAGATCCTTATTATTAAATTAAATATGTATGTCAATTGCACTAGTGTAGCAGCTATTTTATGATATCTGGCAAACCTGGTAGGGAGAGAGCAGGCCAGAACCAGAACCAGACCACCTCTCATGTGCTATTACTATTGCTACTCATCATCCTCTCATCTCTAGTTTTCACTCTCACTCTTACTTAGTTATGCGTTATACAAATTTACAAATACATGCCAACAAAACAACATTGAACCGAGCATCACAGATTCAGAGACAGTTAATAGTTTAAAAGAGCTCTCTGACTGTGTAGATTCAGATTGTTTATAATGTTCACTTTCAACTTCGTTTCATCGACAAAAAATCCCTCAAGGGCGTGCCATCAAATAGTTATGTTATGTTACTGTTGTGGATGTGGAGTGAGTGCAATCCGTTCTTTCCTATAGATATGTATATAGAGTACAGTGTGCATAACAAACACGGCCAACATTCGCATTTTGTTTGTTATATTTAGAGATAACCCTTTAAAATCTGCTTAGTGGTGCATGCATGGTTATTTGCTTATACATAATATGCGTTCACCTAATCCCTACACACAATTCGCATAGAAAGGACATAGAGCTAAGCATCACATAACATGCATTGCCATTATTCCATCTCTATAATCTCTGGCCTGGCCCCATGTTCATAAGCATATATTATGTAAGTGGATTAATGGAATTATATGTCTATATTGACAATTAACCATGGTTTACGCCACTTTAGCGCTCCACATTTACAAAACGACATCAATGTCAGCTATTCAGCTATATAATTAGTACAGATCTACTTCTATTTTTAGTTGTAGAAAGCATAAATACATTTTAGACTTGACAATAGCATAACAAACTCTTCAAACAAATTAGAGAAAAGATGAAATATTATTATCGACAAATATTGAAATATTTAGCATAATTCTATTGCCACTTACTTACGTTGCATTCAGTTGAAAGAATCTGAAAGAAAGAAAAAAAAATCACCCTTCAAAAGATTTTTGTATGAAATAAATTTTTATCAGCAACTATATCATCATTGCTAATAAAAAACGTCTTTTAAATTACAAAGAACGAAAAAGATGAGCTGGATGTTTTCATGGATTCAGCAAAATAAATATTTGTGATGAAAAGAAAAACGTTTTAGTGTAAAAAGTGTAAATGCATCAATAGGAATTTTGAATTTCACATCGTCGCTAATATGATCAGTAGAATACCTAACGCAAGGCTTTTTGTAGAAAGAAAAACGTCAAACACAACATCTGAAGACACTATTCGAGTACGGTGCCCTCGTATCTGTACCAAATAGTATTAATATAGTGTGTTCGTTTTGCCTTGCATAAAAACTTGTGCTAGGCAGTTTTTCTTTACAAAAATAGTGTGTTAAACATCCTTATTATATAGGCGACGATATTAACGTTAGACATTTTAGATGCATTTTGTTTACTCAGTTTGTGTTTAAGCCGCCCTACTTTTCATACGCAAATAAAAATTAATGATATTGAAACTAATTTACGTTGAATATCATCCAAAAGATTGAGCATACAAAATATGAGTCTTAGCCTTAGCTGTGTGACTGTGTGGGATGTAAGTTATATATGTAATGTAATGTACACCCTGACATTTAAGTGCGAATAATGAGTATTTAGTTAGTAGTGAGGATAGGAAGATATTATTATATGTATATATGCCTATTTTACTAGTTCAGTATAAGAAACGAGTTTAAGATTCACAGTAATGTGCCAATGGTACTATTATATTATTGATACTTTTATGGGCCGATGTGTGTGGGTGTTTAAAACAATTCCGAGTTGTGTGCAGGGTTCTGCTTTTCTTTAATTTTAAACAAACAAGAAAGTTTTATTTATTTATTCAATCAAGTATTTAGCACAAGTATCAATTAACCCGAGAGTTAAGTAGTGTCACTGACTGTAAATGATTTCATTTCAGACACTAGACACTAGGCATTTATTTACACAAATAATTACATTGAATTACATTTAGCATTAGTAAGCGTTAGATTCAATTTCAACACTAAATTCCAATGGCTACTAATATATAGTACGCATGGAATATATCTGACGATAAGTAAGCTAAAAATAAGTTGTATTTAATCTTGTACGTGTAACTTAATTAAAAAGCATGGTAACAAGGATGTAAAATGTCAATTACTCAGAGATTCTAAGGGTGTGGAGTGGACTCAAGGGAATAAATCGAGTTATCGTGCTAAAAGCATCATTTTAATTTAAATACGTATTCACACTGCGTTGTACACGTATTCAATTTACGTCATAAACTAAGCATAACAAGGAAAAGGTTTCACACACCTCCTGTATAACTTTCATGTTATTGCAACTAATACTAATTGTAAGCTAAAACTAACCCATAAAAATAAATAAGCGCACAAACCCACGAAAACAAATAAATAAGAGGGGAACATTTGTCTGTCTTCGAGACACGCACATCACGCCGACTATAGGCACAGTTATATGTAGAATTTACATGGTTGTGGTTGTGGTTACACAGGAATAGGAATCCCATTGCAAATTCGGGCAAGCAAGAATTAACATACTGTAAAGACTAGCCTGCGGAAATCGCAATCTATGTATATCTGTAGTCGGTACAAGAGACTTTAAGAAATAAATGCATCGGCCACTTAAATAAAATCAATTGTGCATTTTTCAATTGCTGTATACAACAGATCTATACTAAATAAATATTAAATAAATTTAAATTATATGCTACATAATTACACAGTATGTTTTAATAATAATAATTGCGTTGCATTGTAGTTTGGAATTTGCTCAGTATTTGCAATAGATTACGACATTTAGGACAAACTGGACCATATTTTTTCTCTTCATTATACAATCTTGATTCTACAAATCTATATAACGGATTAAATATTCTTACATATAGAGTTATGCTATGTGAGAGCAGTGGGCAGTATATATTGGGGAAGATGCTATGCTTTTCGCAGGGAATTCTCTTGGAAGGTTCTGATAAAAGGTAAAATGTGTTGGTAAATAAATGGGTTGTGCATAGAAAGAATCAGAGAACATAGATCCAAAAAGCCCTATAGAGAATACTAGCCTTGTATTTACTAATAGTAAAGAATGGCGGAGTGATCGGAGTGATTGGGCCGATGAATGGGTGAGTTCCGCCTAGCCAACACAACCAAAACATTCAAAACAACGAATAAGTAAAGGTGAATGATTTGTATTTTCGCGCCCTGCTCTTCGCGCCCTGCTCTGTGAACTACAGTTGTATTGGCTAGACTTCCCTCTATTCTGCTCTCTCACTCGCCGCATAGAACGCAATTTTAGTGGTCGCATAGGTCGCTTCACGATACGCTCAAATTCAAGTACGCTTTGACTCAAGACTTCGGCCTTATAGTTACTAGGTAGTTAGTATATTTATTATATGATATATTATATGGAAAGATGTAATGGGGATTGCAACTGCAACCTCACTTCCCGGATTTTGTCCACTTGTCGATTTGGTTAGATCTATATTTCTTGATTGAGTCATCTGTACTGTAACTGGGGGACAATTTGTAGCCACAAATAATTATAAATAATAAGGCTCGTCTACTCAGCGTACTATACCACTTTGTATTACTACCAATTTTCTGCCATTTCCCATATGTATTCTGCCAATTTCCAAACCTACTTTCTGCCTATTCCAAAAATTTGGTTAATTTGGCAGTTCTGCCTGTTTCTGTCTACTTTTCTGCCGATTCCATTTTCCCCATCAATAATCACATTACGAAAATAAATAAATACCTGTTCGATAATTGAATTGCTACATGTATTGATAACTTACATGACATGTATTACATTTAAATGCACACAAATACGTACCGCCTGGAACCAAATTGAATTCCAATGATATCACCGTACGTGTCCCTCATTTTTAAAAGTGTTTTGTAAGGCTCCAATCCCAGTTGGAGCATGTTCCCCACAATGGGAAATCTAATAGGCCCTATTACACAATTATAGATTAAATTTATGAAATGAATATTAATTTCAAGAAAATAACAAAGAATGTTATATGAATGCACTGATCAAAATATTATATTTAAGCCATGTCAAACCTGGCGGGAAATTCTTCGGATTTTTATTTGCCCTGAGCACACTTAAAGCAAACAACAACAAAATTGTTACAATTAATTCTACAATCATTATTAATTATAAAGAATTTTAAATAGAATCAGAGGATATTGTTTTTGGTCAGGAAATGTCTAACTAAGGCTATGCGGTATTTATTATTTATCCAGCAGGCAATATCTATCCTCCAAGCCTCCAAACCGAGATGTACACAGATGCACACATGCGAAGAGAATGTGATACCTCTCTGTGAATAAGTTGGTTGCCAAATCGGACACAGGCCAGGGTTTCAAAAATTTGGATTTTCTTTTATCCTAGTGATTTGTTAATTTTTTGGTCAACGTAATAGGAATTTTGCAAAAATGGAAAATGGACTCGCAAAAATTAATTAAAAGTCATCAAACAAAACATTAAACTTAAAAAGCATGTTATTATTATTATATCAGTAATTCACGGTTTCCCCAATAGGGGTATTTATACCGTGAATATCATTTATTTCAACTTTCTTGTCACAATACAATAAATATTTACTTTCTGTTTACATTTATACT
>JAQFYC010003525.1:0-20439 GCA_034694165.1 Tomocerus mixtus
TTCAAGTATAAGTCACTGATCAACGAATCTATTTGTTTAAGACTAGAAACTCGTCCGTTAAGCCTGTTTCTAATAAGAATGTACTTATGTACACATTCATACTTTAATATTGTGATAATAGTATTTAGTAATTAGAATTAGCGAGAAAATGTAAAATTAGAGTAGATAACGTTTGAGAAGAGATGCTACAAAATTTGATGCATAGATGAAAGATACTGTTTTGATTTTATGGTATATTATGATGCTGTTTACAAGTAAGAATACGAAATATTTAAATGAAGTATTATTATGTGTAGGTTAAACTTGGCTTAATTGTGGTTTTATCAATACATAAATTGTATTAATATAATACTTTTTGGTACGTTTACTTATTGTTCCTGTGCCTTTACAGAAAAAGCGTTTACAACAGGACAATAATAGACACTAGAATTAAGGACAATAAATCAATAGTTTTAAAATGTTTATTTGCTGCTTCCATGTAGTATGTACTATAAAGGCATTCCGCACTTGTGCTCTTGATTGTTCCTTTTCCACTGGGAAAAAATTGCATTTAGATTCTGATGAGGTTGCTCGAGAATTTTTCTATTGGACTGTTGTATTTGTTTAGCATTTACTATGCAACATTTACAATGGCTTACCTGTACTGCACATATACTAGAACTATCAATTAAATGTTTTTCTTGTGTTTAGTTTGTAGATCCATTACTACAATGGAAAGCGTGAGTAACAGTGAATGCATTTGTATTTTGGGTAAAAATACCAAAACCCTAATTTACAAAGCACTTAAACTCCAAAAGTCTTCTATTTAAATGACTTCCTTTTTTGGTGCTGGACAGTGTACTGTATTGTAGACGTTTAGCTTTTAATTGATTTATTAGTATGTAAATTATTCTGATCGTGTACCCTAAGATCTACATACTACAATACACTAAATCTTTTAGTATATCCAATGAGGTCAGTGTAAAATCGGAACGAGAACCAAGTTTATGTCTGTCGAGAAACATTTGTGGATGGGAAGCGTTTCGGACACATTGATGTCTAATATTTCATTTGACACAAATAATATTATTAAGCAAGAGCAACAATATGTTTTAAGAAAAGTATCCTTGTACCTACATTGTGCTTAAATGGCTCTATTAGCCCGAAATATTAATACATTATAAATGTGTATGCCTCATAGCAATGCAAGCTGTACCATATTATTTTAAGCACAAAAGGCAAGCAGTAATTAAATCCCCATTCTCAATGCTAAACTTTTCCTATGTGGGTTTTTATAATTACACTACGAATTACTCATCATGCTCTCTTTCTGGGGCAGACAGAATTAGATCCTTTTAACAGTAACAATAATTTACTACTATTTGAGCAAGACTTGACTTCATAAATATAATTTTCTTGTAATTTACGTTTGTAAATAGATAATTTCAAAAATTGGCAATGGATACTTATGCATTTTTTATTTTTCAGTTACACATCAATTGGAAGCAAGAGCAACACTCTACCAAACCCGAGATTAGCTTATGATACTGAAGATGGCAAGAAACATTACCGTCCCGCTTACACCCTAACTGACTTCGCAGAAGAGAGAAATGGTCGTCAATAGCACACATCAACTAATAACGTAAACTTATATTTCATTATACAAACAATTCACGCTTAATGTACTTCATGCACTTCCGCATCCAAATAATTATACTGACAGTAGATTTAAATAATGCAATTAATAATTCATGCTAATGGAAAATAAATTATTTGTTTTAGAATTTCTCATATGCGTACAATATACCTACACCTTATTTTAGGGAAGGAAATAATTTAATTACTTGCAAAAAATATGTGTCGAATAGGGTACCCATTAAATTACTTAACAATAATGGATATAATTTTGTATCAAATGTGCTTCTTATGTACTGTAAAATCTGTAATAGAAGAAAATAAGTCAGGTCAGGGTTTTCCTGCAGTGTATTCCCCAAAAAATGTGTCAAGGTCTACTTGAAATTCTTTTAATTTAGTAAAACATAATAAAGTCAGTGTGGTGAGGTGTTTACTAATGTAATTGTACGTACCTACCTACCTACCTACATTGTGTAGAGGTACCTAGAGAAAATTATCAATTCTTGCAGTAAGTAGGACAGCTTAGAACACCAGCGTAGAATTAACACCGTCCTTCAAATTCGAACGAAGTTCCATTTGTTTTTTAAACGCCATACTTACATGCCTACTCCATTTACTGTATCCTGTATGCTATGAGTAGGTAGGTACCTTAATAATGAAGGCTTCGCTTAACCTAACCTATCTAAATATTTAGTGTCATTTTAGAAAATGTGTAAATTCCGTTTTGACAGACAAAGACAAGACAACCTTGTGAAAAGCGAGGAACATTGAGCATAGGTGAAAGCAAACTGTAGTTAACTGTTGTGTACTCCTTTTGAAGTATGCCATTCCCTGTCATGTCATGCCATGCCAGGCCAGTAAATGAAAACTGTGAACTACATACTGTATAGCATTCCATCCGTGATTTATTATGCATATTTGTTCCCCTTTTTCAATGACACTACAAAACAGGCCAGAAGTTACATTATGTTTGTTTTTTATATGTCGTAGACACAGAGTAATTATTCAGGCCAGGCTAATGGCACCATGTGTCCAATTCTAGGAAAACTTACTAAGTTTTTGTAATTTTAACTGATTTTTAGAAAAGTTTACAATCTTTTTAGTGCTGTAAATCTATTAAGCTAGTTTAATTTCACTTTAAATCAATTTCAACAAGGTTTTATTTACAAGAGACACTTTTTAGCAACAGTTCGATGAACGCTGATGAAAATTGTAACAATATTCACTATTAAAAAACTGGTAGCATACTTACTGGTTAATTTTTAGAAAATTTCGAAGAAAAGATCTAGGAGGTTCTCTGTGACCCGTGGTATTCTGTGCCTGCAACATATACTTACACAGTAATCGTCCGTTGAGTTATTATTATAAGAAGTACCATCACCTCCCTATTTAAAACTGAACTATAATTATTGTACATACCTATTTACTATAGGATTTTACACACATATCTAAATCCTGCTCCCCCCTTAAAGTTTTACCTAACTGCAGCATTATGTATTTAGTTAGAAATGTTAGTTTTTAATATGCTAAAATATTGTCAAACAAAATCAAGTTGCATAATGATAAATATTTTGTTTGCCAATTTACAGATTTCCGAATAATGATCATGGATGAAAATAAATATTTTTGGCCAGACAAAAAGAGATAAAATATAAAGAAGACATAGACAGTGTATTACGGTATTGTATGGTGTTGTGTGGTGGTGGGTTTGTTTGTGTTCTTTTAATTCGTAGTCTACGTATAGTGTGTCAAAGTCAAAGAAATGGAATCGGTGCTATTTACAAAGAAAAATTTAACTACATATACTAAATTACTACACTATTATACACTACTGTACATACTAAACCATTCGGAATGCCTTCACATGTAATGACACTATTAATCAATACAAAAATCGATAACCATTATTATCATTACCTTCCTATCGCATTTCCTACATTAAATCCGTGTTAGTTGTATAAATCATCAAAAATCTTTTTATAACACGCCTTTTCCCATGTGCTTGTTGTGTTAGTCCTTTTCGGCAAATCGATATAATGTCAACGTATACGTATCCATCGTGCATAGCATAAGCAAAACATATTCTTTAATTGCGAATTAAATTATGACACAAAATATTATTTATTTGTACTAGTAATTTATTTTTATGTATACAATAGTGGTGGTTAACAAAAATTAATACACAATTTATTTTGTAGTATGAAATAATTGTAGGTGGGTAATCCTAATGTCTAATGCATAATCCCATGATATATAATCTTTGAATGTATACGTTTTCCATGTGGAATTGATTTTAATGGAATTAACAATAAAATCACCTACTATAAGTATTATAAATTCCCAACATGTCTTCAATTATTTAGCATGTAGTATATCTTTACGCATAAATATATAGGCTACATACTTTTGAATTGAAAGTATTCCATTTCAGTGGAGTCAGTGGCGTAGACAGCCCAAAATCTGGACCGGGCAAGGCTTACAAGGGCGGACGCAGGAAAAAATATGCGGTTCAAAAATAGCAAAATATCGATTTTTTTTGCAATTTTTGCCCAATTTTACAATAGGGGCTGATTTTATCTCCAAATTACAGCGAGGTGCGTTAAACGTTTGCTGTTTGTATGCAAATTTTAGACTTAGGACATACACATTTAACAAAATCGCGAGCAGCGCGAAATTTTTAGCCGTTTTTTGTTCAATTTTGTGATTTTTGCCCATAATATCTAATGCACGCCGAAAATTTCGGGGTAGGCTCGAGCCTACTCAGCCAACCCCTCTACCCGCCTTTGAAGGCTTACACTGAGAGTCTCAGGTGCAGCCTGCCTAGATAGTCTCAGACTGAGACTATCTAGGCAGGCTGCACCTGTTGTGAAATAATTGTGTGGGCCATGTGTAGACATACATTAAACACAAATGCTGTGACATTAATACATGATGTTATTTCAATGTATGTTACAAATTACACTATAGGTATATGTAAGTACAACTTATAATACGAAATCTATTCTTCGGTTAGCAACAACGGCAAACTTGTCAACTAAGTTTAACTTAAACGCATGTATAAGATTAAATATTTCTGTAAAATAGTGGGAAAAGAAATCTTCATTTTATCTAGGGTAAACCACCAAAATTTGGTCCGGACAACTGCCCGGTCTGCCCAGTGCTGGCTACGCCACTGAGTGGAGTTATTAGAATTATTTCTAATGCCACATATATAAATAAGTAAGTAAACTTTAGGTACCTTACCTACATATATTTAGAAATAATCATATACAATCTTACCTAGTTTATGTTGTTTAGCCACATAATACGGTTTACTCAATAAAAGTTGAATTATTATGTAACCTTTAATATTCCAAGAAATCAAAGCATCTACTAATAATAAATTGCGTGGGTGGAACCCTAATTTAAACAATTTTTATAACTTTGGAAATGTATACGTAATATTTATTATAATTCATTTTGAAATACGAGGTCAGTTGAAATAAAAGCCAGTAGATAATATGGGTTAAAAAATGATTCGCTGGAGAACAAGGTTTTTATAAAGTACATGATGGTTAGTAATATATACAAACAAAAAATACGGGTAGGTTTTATACTTGTAGGACTTCCTTTTGAAGCTTTGTAAGTTTGCAATTTTCAATATGCAAATCATAGCATTAAAGATAGATTGATGTATGTCACACACCGCATTTTACTGTACAACAGACTTTTTATACGATTAACGAATATTTAGATAAAGACATTTTTCCTCTTTTGATTTTATGGTTCCATTATACTAATAAAAAATGTAACACAAGCAATTTTAGATGTTGGAGACACCGAGAGCATTTTTCGGCTTCATAAAAACTTGCTTCCTATCGATTCCCTTGTTTTGTTAGGAATGTCATCATCCATACAGCAGTGTAAAATGTATTTTGTGATTTTGCTTCTCTTTGCATCCCCTTTTGTGTAGCAAATGTTTACCCGACACGACAAATGCAAAAGAATTTGGATTTATATCCGGGATTAGAATCCTAATTCGATCAGAAACCTTGGTTAGCCAAAGTTCAGTGGAGCATAAAATAAGATCATGAGAAATGTGATGCTATTTGATTTGGTTTCACGCTGAGCTGGATTTGATACCAGATTAGTGTATAGGTATGTACAATTCAGAGGAAGGGATTATCCATTAGCAGCGAACCGAAATTGAGATCAAAATCTATATAAGTAGGGAAGAATTAGTGACATTTTGGAGTTATTAGGTCAAAGCTGCCCAGTTAGGTTAGGCACAGTGAGTTCAGTAGCTCCGTTAAATACTTAGATATTATTTCATTTCCTGAAATTCATTCAAAATGTAGAAATTCTAGAAATATTTTCAAATTTTCATGGAATAAAATTTTTCTTTGAATAAATAATACAAAATCTTGGGATTTATTCGTATTGCTATTTATTTCGCCATGAGTTTCCATTACAATGAAAGTGACTTCTTCATTCCTTACGCGGAGCCTTACAGGTAGGTATTTTACTTTTATTTCTTCGTGCTTCCATATTTTAATATGAACTTCACATACCTATTGTTGCATTCTTCTATGTATTTTACCTACTTATTATAAATCTCAATATATACAATTACAAATAATGAAAATATTTAGATGTCGCATCAAATAATAAAAATCGCGTCATATCCAATATCAGTAAATGTATTTAGTTTGCTTTCTCTTTTTACATAGAAATACAAGCGCAACTTTTCACAAATACTTTATATTGTAAGTATCAATCATAAGGTTTTCTGATAATGCTTCAAAGCCTCCATACTACGAATTACTAATAGTGAAAATATTTAGACGTGGAATCAAATTATAATATCGCGTCGTTTCTAATGTCGGTAAACGTGGGAAGATTGCTTTCTCCTTTTGCATATATAGAAATACAATGTAAAACTTTCATAAATGCATAGTTTCACTTTAAATTCACATTTTGCATTAGATTTATTTAGTGTATACCGACGGGGAATTTTGTTCCGAATCTCCGTTGCCTTATCTGCTATAAGTCAAAATACTAACAGTTAGTAAAAATCTAGTATTTAAATCACATTTACATAAAACTTTCACAAATACTTTTACAAAAACATTACAATGTTTTACATTTAGATTAATGGTTCATTCCCCTTCCTGTTCTTCCTGTACTATAAATGGGAATATGTTTCAAGAAGTTGACTTTCATCTATTAATGTGCCTATAAACAATTACAGTTATAGAGAGAATACTTACAATAGATGTGGATCCAAAGTATAAATGCAAATCAAATTGTAATTCCCGAAACCGTACCTGATCGTGTAAGGGAAATGTTTTAAATTATTTATTTTCTCAGAAACGCAGTGTAAGCCATTCAATAGTTTAGTGTCCTATGCATATTAAATGAAATATGGAATATGCATATACATACAAATATATTTTTAATAGTCCTTATACACTTTTCTATTTACTATTCAATTATTATGCCCACACGTTCACAAAGTAGATTTAAATTGTATAAATTTTGGTTAAATATGTGAAAAATTCTTTATAAACGTAAAAATATGTTCTATATGCCGATTTAATTCTTTTTGCATACAGTTAGGCATTTAGGTCCACCGCTAGAAATGTTCTATACATGTAAAACAAACAACGCTCTAATTTCTGTTCATCATAGGGAAGTTCCTTTAAGTCCAACCTGAATTCTATCATTGAATGTTTAAAAGTGAAAACAAAACAACTTTCACTCTTGTGGTTATAAAAATATTATTCCTCCTTCTGCAACCACACTTAGTAAGTATTATTTTGGACATAAAGGATAATTTACTAATTGTAGAATTAATTTATGTCCTTATTACAGTGTACCTCCACTTGCACTCCGTTACGGTTCATAATATTACACAATTTATGATTGTACTCTTATAGCTCTAGCATCCAGACAGATTGATTGATTACCACTTCCTGATTATAAACTATGCGTTATTGTCCAAGGTAAATTGGTCTGGTCTGGTGAACTACACTGTATGTATATCATTCAGAATTCGTAACAGTAAAAGTCCCTATCTACACCTACCCTATAATTTTACCTAGTAAACGAATAAAATAACATTTCTATTTTCTATATGGAACTGTTTTATCATTGTCGCGTAAGTTATAGAGTAAGGGAATGAATACTATGAATAAAAAATTAATTTCCACACATGTCTATCAACGTCATAGCACATACAAATTACACCTCCCCAACACAACGTAATCGAAAAGCTCGTGGCACTCACAGCGTGTCATGTCATTCTAATTTTCTAATTTATTCTCATTCAAAAGACAGGGAGAGTTAGTCAACTTCCTAATCCACATGGTGTAGATTAGTCAGGTGTGCTTTCTCTCTCATTTCCATTAGTCATCATACATACTCACAAACTCTGAATATGAATTTCTGTGATTTTTCAACTTTTTGATACACTGTTCCAATTTCCTTATTTTTGGGCAACATTTTCATACGAATACTTGTTTCAGTGTAATTACTGATATTTACACAAATTAAATTCAAAACAGTATTTCACAAATAATGACAAATGCAAACACTGGACTGGGTGACACATAATAATCTAAAATTGTTTCTTCTCTTGTTTTCAAACATTTTGAGAATTGGTGTGCCAAATTACATCAGGTTCGAATTTAGAAGGGCAAATGTCAGAAGCCTCGAAAAGGCATAATTTGGTCTGTTTTTTTGACATTTTTTGATTTTTTCTTATCACAGCAATCTTTTATCTTCCTTTACCTGATAAGTCTACATACTAGTAATTAAAATAAGGTGGAAATCTTTTAGACGTGGAATCAAATTATGAAAATAACGTCATAATAATTCCTGTAGTAATTGATGTGGAAATCCACAATTCCTATGAGACAAATATTTGGAACTATCCACATTTCATGTTAGACATTTTTGAAATGTGCTGCACCATTGTGGGTCATTATCATCGTTGTATTTTCCAAATCTCATTAAATGACAATTTTTTCAATTTTTCGAAATGTTGGAGACAAATACACAAATCTCTCGAAAATTGGGGAAACAGCTTTTTTAGTTTAATATTTCCAGTATCTCTGGAAGTAGGGAATCAGGGAAAAAATATTTTTGTATCACGCTTTAGATGTGATCGCAAACTGGATTTTTCAACACTTTCCTTAACTTAACTGGATGAGTATACTGCCCTTCTTCCAATTCGAAATCTCATTTTATTATCAGAGAAAAATTCCCTGAATGATTTTGTACACAGTTTGCATTACTGTGCTTTTTAATGGCCTGTCATTTCCATGTTGCATGCTAAGAACTGTAAGTTAGCACTAACAGAAACGGAAGGAAGCCTGAACTGAAGTGTAGAATAAACCAAGCGTCATTCTTCCATATCAAACCAGTTGTAAGGTCATTCTACCCGATTTCATTATAATTTTCAAATCATTGTCATGCTAATATGCATGGCATTGACATAGCGGAAGAGAGTCGGGCCAAAGCTCAACCAAACCAAATCAAACCGACGTAAACTAACAAAAGTAGCTTAATATATAATGTTATAAGAAAGCTACAGTGAACTAGTTGTGTAGCAGGACAAGTTGAATACATGATGTGGCTATAATATAATACAATGCTAAGTAAAGTAGGGAAGGTCTGTGACTCCGAATCTGAAAATGTGAAGCAGGAGCATTATTTATTATTACAGTACCTTCTGCGTATAAGGAATTAAATGTTAAACTCTATTCATACAATATAAGGAAATTCCTTATGCCCATTAACATGTTAAGGTCTTAAAGAGCCAATTCTACTAAATACACTAACGATGAATGTATTATATTGTTCCCCAATTCTGTATACTGTTTAATAATCTTTGCACAATTTCCTATTTACTATGTGTTGTTTTCAAAAATACGTTTGGGCTTTCTCTTTTTACATAGAAACACTAACTTAAACTTTCACAAATAGTACTGTTTACTATGTGAATTAACGGCGATATGTGTTAAAATTCAATTCGATAGTGAAAATATTTAAATGTGGAACCAAGTTATGAAAATTGCAATATACACATAAGTATTTAGTATTTAACCAAGTTAATGAAAATGTGACATTAATTACCTTTACTTTCTACATTGAAACACAATTTAAAACTTTCACCAATACATTAGATTAAACTAAAGATTAAGTATTGTACTAAATTAATATATTTATATGAATATCGTTCAGCCCATTGATCTAATAATAATTTACAATAGTATTTATTCTTCTCTTATCTTTATTATAAAGAACGTCAAACATATTTATAGTTTAGAAATATACAACACATTTAAACAAATCGTAAGTGAAGTAAATGCAAACTATAAAATACTAGAACATTCAGAGAAACAGCTTTAACTTTCTTTTGTGCTATATGATTAAAGCACATAGAACAGGAAGGTAATTACCAGTTGCATTACAATTTGCGTAAAATTTTGGGAACCTTGCAAAACTCCTTCCATATAGGAGAATTTATTTTATTCATTAAAAGGTATACGGCTTCAAAAGTCTATAAAAGAGTTGTCTACTTGACTAAAGATGAATGTATTATATTGTTCCACAATTTTGTCTACCTTTTTAATAGTCCTTGTACACTTTCCTATTTACTATTCAATTATATTAAATATACAGCATATAGGCAAACATTTATAAATTGTTCTTATAATATACTATAAGTCAAAATTCGTATAAGCGTCTTTCAGACAATAAATCTGTTATACAGGTATAGCTACTTTTCCTTTTACGAGAATTCTTTCCTATTTGCGCTTTTCAGTTTTATTTTCACATGGAGACCAAAAATACCCACTAACATCGTTTCGCATAGGGAAGTTCAATAATGTAATCCTTATAAACGAAATTCACTGTGCTTACTAATTTCTAGTGTAGAGTAGGAGCAACCTTCATTCTGACTGATCGTGAGCTGAGTTGACTTGATGTGACTGATCACGCTTTAACAATGTGTTCTGTGTTTTAGGCCCATTCTTTAATTTTACTACGTAAGTTATATATAAAATATACTCTAATAGAAAAGAACTACCATGGTAAAATCATTTTTCTCCTGTTAAAAGCTTTTTGTTTGCATATACGTTTTATGAACATAAGCAGACTTGTGCAATACGCTAATGCAACTTAACTACTATAGCAAAACGCAACTATTACATTTGAGTACTTATAGTACCTATGTTAAGTAGCGTTCAGTTTCATTCGTTCAAAAGACGTGGAGCCGTTAAGTAGTATCATAATATTATCAACGTAAAATTTAAGTATAGGGGACGACGTAAATCAAATGTGCATTGTTAGCCGGGTGAAAGTCACTTCCGAAGTGCAGAGACACATAGATCATTCAAAAAGACTAAAATTATGACTCTACTCGTAATTCATTCGAAAGAGTTGCTTGCACTCTGGATTAGCAATAAACTTTGGCTTTGTATACTATTATTCATATCGTACCTATATAAATACGTAAATTCTTAAATACAGATACGACAACCAACGTCAAAAGAAAGTACCTTCGACCTATAAGGTTCAATATGTACATCACGTATGTGATGTAATGTATACACATAACATACCTTTTACAATGTAAGGTAAGTAAGTGTAGTAAGTACGTTGTTCCTTTTGGTGTCAAACTCCCTTCGTCAAAGCACTGCCCATATTTACTAATAAAATATAAAATAGCTTGGCAAAAGACTATGCGTCATGCGAAAGTCAGATCTTTGTCATGAGCTCATAAAGTTACATTTCAACAGAACACGGGCTTTAACCTTTCCGTTTTGTTCGTTCAGTAAGTCCAGTCATACTGAACTGAAATTATTGGCTTACTTTATTTCATATACGTGAAGTTACCAGATATCCATATTTCAGCTAATTGTCCTGATTTTAGCTCCTCGTCCAGCTTTTGCTACATTTTAGGAATTTTTACTGGATTTTAGCATATCTGTGTCAATTGAGGCACATTTGGATATTTTTCCCTTACACTACTAACTTTACATTCTTAAATTCCAAATTTTTAACCTTAAAGTATTCCAAAACTAACACAAATGAAATATGTGACTAGTAATTCTGTACAAAGTAAAAGTAGATAGGCGTTCCATTAAAATCTAGCAACCCTACATTGAATCTTTGTGTGTGTGGGTCAGCAAAACGCAATCACGATATCTTGAAAGAATATTGCTGCATTTAGTACATTTCTCAGTATTTTATTCAATGTCATGGCCCCATTTCCTGAATGCTTCCAGTTATCATTTTTAAAAGCCCATTAATTACATCCCTTAACTACTAAAATTATTTCTCAGAAAATTTGTCATTTAATTGCAGTAGTCAAATTCTCTCGCTCATTAAATACAATTAAGTACAAGTCTAACCATTTAAAAACATGTAACTCAAAAAGGCTTACTGTACTGTGTAGTTGTAGCAAGAAATCCATAAATAAAAAAGTTGAGCTTTAGAACTCAATAAAAGGCAAAATGTACTGAAATATTTAAAGTAGAGATATAAAGGCGTGACATTCACATTCAATTTAGTGGGACTATTTGCTAATAGTATTTAACTTACTTATCTACCAGTTAGTCACATATCTATGGGGCTGTTAATTTTGCATTCAACTCATAAGTATTTCTTTGTCAAGTTACGAGTTAATAAACCATTACAAAGCGGATGTAACCAAGTAGTTGAGCTAAATAGTGTCAAAGTACGAATTTCGTCAATGACACTAATTTACGTGACTTATTAATATTAGAGCTTCCAGTGTTGAATTTTCATGAAATCTCACAGTGCCCCTGGTTCGGGGTAAATTGAGATTATTCATTTGTTGTATTTTTAAGTCCACAGCTTTTCAGTGATTCCCAACTTGTCATTATTATGTAGCCATTTAAAACGTAGGCATGGACATACATCCTCGGGGATGTGGCCGATTTTGTCGGTTTAAACTTTCCTGGAGAAGAACGGACGGACAGCCAGAAAGAGCATTCTTATACAGGGATTTTCGCAACCACTTAACAAACTACGTTGTAAGCATTTATTATGTTAGGTACAAAAAATAAATTATATATTGCATTCTTTTGCGCTTTGACCTAATTCTACTAACAGTTTCACTTTTTTACTTTATGTAGGCAGAAACTATTTAACATAAGCTAATAGGTTATGTTATATGTTATATTGTATATATATTATGCAATTTGTCTGTGCAAAGTGCAAACACTTTAGTATGAATTAATTATTTTAATTTATTTGTTAGCACTGTTTGAAAAAAAAAGTTAATTTGCTTAAAAAGAAGGTAAAAAGTCAAAAAGTTCTTCGTGCTACATATACATTCGTTTAGTATATATACCAACGTATATGGCATGAAATACAATAGAACAGTATTAGGCATATATTATTAATCAGCTGGGTTCTTATAGGTTTAGTCTACATCTACAACTTTTGTATAGTAATGTTGCGTTCAAAAGTTATATGGTGTAGAATTTTTTTTTGTAATTTTCCAATATTTTACTAGAAAGTTTCTCGAAATTGTATATTTCTAATAATTATTATACTTATGACTGGCAACAGTACACGAAGAAGTCACTAAATGCGTACTGATAATTTAAGCTCCGAAATAACTCTACTGCCCATTGTACCAATTTCATTGTAATTGAAAGCAGTCGGATTTTCGTTTGCCCGTTCTATTCTAAATATGCTACCCTATTGAAGTTTATTGTGCCTTATGTACTTAGCACAATATTGTAGCTTAATATAGATTGCGTGACTTCCTAAAATATTTAATGAAGGAAAGGAAGCGAAAAGTGCTAAGCTTATAGTCAAGTAACTGTACGTGACAAGATACAAAATAAGTCTCAAGTTAAACTTTATTCAGCGTAATGCATTTTGTCGTTTATTTTCTACTAATTTTCTGAAGGAGGCAAATGTACATTAATTAATGGCTATAACGATTTAAACGGAAGTATTTTCTGCAATTAATTTACAGTACTATAACCAGTATTCAAGTTTTAACGAATAGTACATTGCATATTATTACATGAACGTAAGAATGCATGTAGAGTACACTACACAGTCCAATAAGTAAAGTGAAGTTATTCAAGAATAATAAATATTACAAGGAAGTTTATTTAAAAATATTTCCCCGTATAACACAATTAAGAAATTAAAAGATGGAAATTGAGAATTTATTTTTTAAGTAGTTTTAATAAAGAGGCGTTACAAGCTATACTGGTATAAATGTATATTAAGCATAAAATATATAACTATGACAAATAAATGAAATAGTACCATCAGAAAAATGCCCTTTATGCTCCGTAAACTAAGTAAACCTAACACCTAACTAATATTGTAATGTGCATCAAATTTTTCTGATTTGACTTTTAGTATACGACGTTTTTTATAGTGTTTATTTTTAAACTTTTCAAACCCTGATGTAAAGCTTAAGAATTAGCAAACTATTTATAATATATACTTAAAGGAAATAAAAGCAAAATGCAAAATTGTGCAGAATTTTGTACGCGGAAATGGCTTCTGTGTTTTGTTCTATGCGGACAACGCAATTGACTGTCAATTTTATGTTTCTCATCGCACAGGTTTCTATTTAATAAGAAAAGAAAAATGTACTTACTAATGCTACAGTAATAAAACATTATTTTCTTTATGTAACACAAATTTGCTTTCGTCTATGAATGTGCTTACGTCATTAATTCGTAAGTGGGTGGTTCTACTGAAAATATTTGCTTAGTTAATCGTTTCTTCGAGATTCGTTCTCCAGTCTTAGTTATGTATTATATAGTAAGTATATATAGGACAAAAAATGTATTCTATAGTAAGTATACATAATACCTACCATAGTAAATACACAAGTATGACGTATCCATGCAAAGGAAGTAGCCTGTGGATATTGGGGCAAAATTTCCTTACTCGCTACTTTAGTTATATAATACACTACACTTTTTCTAACACGTCGTATCTTTATGTGTAGCTGGTAAGCTTTCTATATGCTTTCTCCATATATTATCTCCACTAGACTTTCAGCACCTATTCTCTTTTATTTTCTATGAATGAACTTTTATCTTAATAAGGCTACTGCGCAATAAACAGCTATAGCTACCTATGTAAGTGCCTACGGCCTACGACTTACGACGTACGATACGAGGAACGTGTTCCATGAATTTCTCCTGATTACCTTGTCTTTCGCCTTTCCATGCAGTCCAGGACAAGAGATAGCACAGGGTTAGCTATATATAATGTCACCTTTGATATTATTTTTTGGATAATCACTAAAGTTTTTGCATTGAGATATCCCAACAATCGAAAACCGTATAAGGACTTTTGGCGACCGTGCATAACTCCTTCCATATAGGGCAATTCCTAATATCAAATAATATGAACCTGTAGCCATAAACCACAAGAGGATAATTATTTACGTCTTCATTTTGTTCCAAAATACAAATATATTTTATAATAGTTGTACGAAAATTTTGTACTATTATATCTGATTATTTACAATTATATTTATATCATCAATATTGCTAATGAAATTTATTGTAGACTGACTTATTTATATCCATTTTCGGATTTAGGACCATTGCTAGACATATTTACATGTAAACCCAATCGAGGCCCTAAATTAGGTTCCATATATTTAGTATAGGGAAATTTCCAACTAACGGATTCGCTACTTGGAATGAAATAAATTTACAGACCGTTGCTTTAGTTTTTCTGAAGTTACCCAGTAGTGAAATCAAAAATTGTCACAATATTAAGCTAAGTACCCTGTACAGACAGTACATGATGTACGTAATATGTAATAAGATATAATAATAACAAGAGGATCGTCCTAATTTAGTCAAGTCAAGTCAACCCAAGTATTCTATTGATTGTGCGAACGGTAAATATCAAGAGTGGGGCTGAATCTGAAAACTGCTACCAACTATAAAATATATTTGAAGCCACACCTTGTAAAACAGCGCCTAGAGAAATCACTATCGGTAATGGGATCGTCCCCACAAATTGCTTTCCCCACAATGGATTTTTTCTCAAAAGTATTTCCTGTTACGATCTCATCTCCTTTTCGACCCAATACTATATGGCATGATATGAAATTTGTTTGTGTCTGTCTGGTGTCTGCACTCTCTGATCTCGAATAAAGCCAGGTATCGTAGATGTAAATAGGTGAGTAACCGATCTGAGAAAGGAGAGATAAATGTTGGAGCTGATTTGCCTATCGGGGTCATATATACGAGGAGGACCATCTCTCTTTAAGTCTAAATACTTTTCAAACTCATTCACAACGATCTCAAATAAAATGAAATCCGCTCAAAAATTGATGGGCTTTTCTTAATGCTTTCCTTGAGCTGTACGTTCCGAGAATTGAATAGACGTAGACAGCCTCTCAATACTATTTTAACTAACATACTAGGTGGTTCTAAATAGTTATAGTAGTTGCTAAATGATATCTTTGTGTTCTACGCTTGTATGTGCTTTCACAAATACTACTTGCTACACCTTCTCCTTGCAACGGAACTCCAAAAAGTGCACATGCACTGTAATGCAAATACTTTTTCTTTACAATGGGAAATGAAAATATTCGATCTGCACTTTAATTATAATTTTTTAAACATTTTAATGTTAACAAAATAATTATTGGAATTAAAGAAGTTCCGACAAACCAAAAATATGTTATACAATTATTTATAATTATTTAGTCCAATACAATATTTAAAAATAGACTAATTAGGCATATCTCCTTGAGATGGAACTTTGGAACTACAAAATGCACATGGACTATAATAACATTACTTTCTGCTACACACTACATTTATCTGTAATTATATTTTTATTATATTTTAATGTTAATATAAAAAATTATTGGAATTAAAAACAGTTCTGACAAACCAAAGATATTTTACACATTTATTGAACATCAACTTTACCCAGTTCCACAATATTTTAAAAATCTACACTGTAAATATGGCTTTTATAATTTTTCCTCACACTTTCTCTTTGTTTGTTTTAACTTTTTATTTTCATTTATCACACATTTAGCTGATACCATCTTGCAGTGTATGTTTTTAATATCCTAACTGATACGGAGAAAGTAGATGAAAGTCAATCGGTGGGAATTAAAGTTTGAATTTCTTTCCAAAATAGGCAACGGAGAAAGTTAGGGAAAGTACAGTGAAAACAAATATTTTATAAAATATCAAGATGAAAGGATATTTTTACGCTAAGTTTGGATAAATGACTTCGTTTCAATTTGAAATATTTTCTCCACAGAATTCGAAGGTTCGCTTTTCTATTAAAATACCTTTTCTGTATTATCATGTATAACCTCTAGGTATTATTTGTGTGAGTATGGAGAAGAGATTTGATTTGACTGGAAACGAAAATTCTGCAAGGCACAAGTCAAGCAGTACCTTACTTACTTACGGCTACGTTAGTTTGCTTTACTTTTCAGTTGGTTAGCTTATGTAACTCCGTTTTGTATCACAATAGCATTTTGCCTCATGCAATGCACCGCATGATGGAGATTGAACACCGAGATTAGTTTCAATGAAAGGATCTTGCACGCTATTTTGACGTTTTCAACTGTGTCACTATGTTACCCTTTTACGTGCACTACTAATACTCTAGCCTACTCCACTCCAGTCCACTCGTTTACATAACTGAGCCAAGTTCCTTAAGCTACCTACACATTTAGAAATATATGAAATTTAATGTAATGTATCCTTACTGCGTTCTGTTACGTAAGAATTGTTACATAAGGTAGGTAGTACGTATAATAGGTAAGTAAGTTACATACACAAAGTTCCTAGACCTGTTTCTATATTTATTTAGTGTAGTTCTATAATTCTATAACATACTGTATTCATATAGCTCAATGATAAGTAAAAGGTATTTAGCTATATAGGTAAGGAAAATTCAACATGCATTGAGTTGAGTGCATGGGAACTAGGCTTTCACGTTTAGGTATTAACTGCATTGACTGGCTTTTCTGATTGTGATTACGAGTGAACAAAGTATGCTTTTCCAAAATCTAATAATCAGGTTTGCCAGATGAAAAATTTATTAAAAACAGATTAAAACGCTAGTTATTATTTTATTAGCTAGAAATATTTAATGTGATTGATAATTATGTATAGGTTATAGAAACTAATTATTATTTCATTCAATATTTAATGGCTTTCTCATTTCAATGTATCAAAGCAAAAATAAAAAAGAATTTTTTTTAGGAAATGTAGCGCTGTTGCTAATTGTTTTTGTTTTCAAAAATGTGCTTCACATCGTCATCTACTTATGTGTGTATACTAAGAAAGGCTGTCAATTAATTTTGCCGTCCTACAAATGAAATCTGTCCGCTCTGTGTTTGGCTTTGCTTATCTAAAAGTTGTCGTACCTGCAATGTGCTTTAGCTGAAATCTGTCGTAGGCAGACGGCCATTTTAGCTAAACATAGCCCCAAAGTGTCCAAACGTACTAATACTTAATAATGAAAAATACAATAAAATTGTCCTTTTGCATATTATAAGTATTTCATAGAAACAATTCATGATTATCGCTTCAGGCCTTAGGTTGACTATTATTATATGCATTTTGCTTTACTGTTGAAATATCTTTTAGGGTAAATCTTCATATAGGAAACATTCTGTGGAAATCTCTAAAAATTATTGACCATTTAAATTAATTTAACAGTTTTCAATAATTTCCCCTTAAATATCTGTACTATTAAATCTACAAATCATTCGAACAAATAAGTATCTGGCATACCTGGCTCAGTACACAGATGATGCATATGCATGCAACTATTTGAAACTAAAATGTAAATATTCATATGTAAGTAGCATATGTATTGAAGCTTAAACGTAAACCTTACTAAATAGCATGAAAATAAAAGGCAGGCCAGATGGTTTACTACATTTAATTTACATTATGCAGTAAAATTACTAATGGAACACATAAACGCATTTTATGAACCAAGAAACATTTCTCATGCTCGAATTATGTTATTCAAAATCGTGTAGCCTACATTCATAATATTTAGCTTATTACGTTTCTACTTTCGTGGCTACATTTTAAGCTGATCTACTAACATGATATCACATTTTTGGTGGATAATTTTAATATTTCATGCATTATAAATGTTTATAGTACTCACTCCTGTTCTTCAGTAGTTTAGTCAAAATGTGGCACACTATTAGTCTCTTTGTGTACACGGAGCTATAACTCACATTTTACGTAATTTTAATAACAGCTTTCAAATTTTGCTGCTTTAAGTAATAATTCTCATGTAGGCGTAGCTGTAGATTAGAAATGTTACAGTGAGTCAAGAAAGCAGCAATAAATATTGTAAGAGAAAGTATATTTCAACTTCCACTTTATACTTTCTCCAGTGGGTCTTAACATTTGCCACATCTCACACAATAGGAACCCAGAATCCACTTTTTCAAAGAAAATATTTATAAAAAATGTTTAAAAAATTGGAAAAGATCCTTTCTGTGAAGTATTTTAATTTTTCTGGACTCCCTGTATGTAAATGTTTAATAGCTAAAAATATATTCTCATTCAAGTACGGATCCTTAGCTATGTATACCTACTAAGAATTGTCTATAGGAAAAGTGTTACTTGCCACGTATGCTCATATCTTGAATTTAAATATTTAATTTAACAATTTTCTTACTCGTGATTTCATTCTTAGGGATTTTGCAGCAAGGTCGCTCTTGTTTGATAAGCTGTTAGATTATATGAAGAATTTCCCAACATGATGGATTCTACTTTCTTTGTGGCATGAGACTTTCATTGCATTTATGTAGTTCAAAGGTTCAAGGTATAGATAATGCCATTGCGTGCGCCATAGGGACGCAATGTTCAAAATGTCTTTAAAATCTCAAATAGCATTATTGTAGGTTCGTATGAATTTATTTAGAAAATATTTACGATATTGCTTCAGGCATAGCTTCTAGAACATTTTACATAATAAGGACTTTGCATACATATTCTGTACACTTCCATTCTGCATATGTTTACTTGATTAAATAAATTAAATTGACCGAAGGAAAGGGTTATAAAATCGAAATCATGTACCTACACACACAGATAGCTATCTACTTATGTACATATTTGCCCCTGCTGTTCGATATGATACAAGTTATGTAAGTTACTATGTTTACATAAGTAAGGACGTATTATTTTCATTTGCAGACAACCTTATGAAATGAAAATGAACGGATGGAACACTCCGAGTGAATATAAAAGTTATGTTCACCCACATTGGCTCAAGTACGAAGCCCCGAATCCATTTCTTCACAACATGCTTGCAGTTTTTTATATTGTTTTCATGTTTGGATCTGTTGTTGGAAATGGTGTCGTCATGTACATCTTTTCGACGTAAGTTATTAAAGATGAACACACTTTACATAATTATAAGTGAAAGTTTATGATATGCAGGGTTCGGATATGCATACAATAAAATGAACTAAAATGTGATAAAAATTTGCACATGTCAAAGCTATATACAGTCCAATTATTTTCACAATATATGTATTTATTTTTGTACTACAAATTAATACAGATTCATTTTGTAAGCTTATGTGTTTTTTTTAAATTGTAGTATTCCACATTAATAATTTATTAATTATTATGAGAGGCAGGATATAAATAAAAAGTTTTAATTGTAATGTTCAAAAATAAATGTCTCAAATTATTTCAATAATGTATGTGTTACCGGTAACATCGGTAATAAGGCATTACCGGTAATGCCTAGGCAAAAACGGTAATGTTTCTAAAATTTCAGTTTTTGGGCCAAAAC
>JAQFYC010003526.1:0-20439 GCA_034694165.1 Tomocerus mixtus
GTAAAAATTTCCCAAGCATATCCCGCGTTCCCTTGCAAAACCCTAACGAAAAACTTCCTGAAATTCTACCTGGGTTGTTATGCAGAACCTTGTATTTACTCCGTATCAGTCGGATTTTATCTTTTTTGTCTTATATATTCCACAAGGAGATGCCTTATAAAGTTTCCTAAACTGAGAATTGAATGCATTCTTTTATACATCTGATGTAGAAAAACTAGAAAACTATTCTTAGCAACTGTTCTGTTTGTGGCCATGCATAGATGTATCCTACTTAAACTCTACTGCAATGCTAAGGAAAATAAATGTAGCTAGCAAACAGATGATAAAAATTGCTTTGCTACACATTATTGGTATTGCAATTTTCCAGTGCTTAAATGTAGTAAATGCAAGTGAGCATATAGGTAATGTATCAGGATGTAGACTAAACAGATTGGATGAAGTCTATGGAGGTTTGAACTGAGCTCATGTTCAATTCTGCATCGAATGAAACATCCGCATAGCACTCCACTTCTTAAAATGGAAAGTAATATTTAAGTGCAATTTCTAGACCCCTTTTTGTTTGAAACAATGCTTTATTTGAACTTTTAGTGTAGGCCTTAGGAAATATTCTCAAAGGACTTTTTTGACACAAATATGATTTTATTACAGGGGAAAATGATAATCGATGGCCAAGCTCGAGAGCAATCTCTTATAGATATGATAATAGACACGCAAAATACTTCGAATCAGAACAATGTAATAAAATTCAGTGACAACAGCAGCGCAATGTTGGGCTACACTACCAAGAATTTAATGCCAACTTGTGTACGGCAGCCAAGTCCATTTCACATCAAGGAAAACAATCGGCACATAATTTTCACCGCAGAAACACATAATTTTCCAACTGGAGTTGCTCCATTCAGGTACCATTTACCATTTATAAGGACAAAACTATTTCAACGAAAATTTAGCTCTACATATTTAAGTACATACATGCCAAATGTTTGCCATAACCAAAAAGTTATGTAACCAAAAATAATTATATTTATTGGTGTTAAGAATTCTAAGTTATTAACTAACGATGCTTGAGCTAGTTTATGTTTTCGTTGTGGACGTCTGTCTGTCGGTTAGCACTGTAAATCTATTACCCGACATCTGGTACGACGTAGATTAACTTTTATACTTACAACGGTAAATAACATTGATTACACGTACGACGACGTTGATTTTACGCAAATAAGGTATACGTACGACGTTGCCTATATGTATGAAATACGTGTTCTAATACCAGTGATGAGATTTAATTTGTAAAGTTTTCTTGTATCTTGATAAACTGACGTTAATTTCAGTATTCATTAATATTCCTAAAATCCAATACCCCGTTCTTTAACCATCATCGCTATTTATATGCAGCTGATTATTACAGTTTATTCATGTAAGATTGCTATGTAAATTGTGAAAAGTAGTTGGTGTTGGTGGTGGTCGTAGGAAGCTATAAATTGACTTTGTGTGGTTTGTTGTATGTAATGTAATTTCACAGTGGAGCAACAACGGGCACAGGCGGTCGTCTCCGGGATGTTCAAGCTGTGGGAAGAGGTGGGTACGTTATTGCGGGCACGGCAGGTTATTCCTTCGGCAACTTATTGATCCCGGATTACGATTTACCGTGGGAAGAGCCGAATTTAGAATATCCATCTAACTTTGCACTGCCGGTAGAAGTAGCAGTGGAGGCAAGTAACGGGGCCAGCGACTATGGTAATAAATTCGGCGAGCCAGTAATCTCTGGCTTTGCCCGTTCCTTCGGAATGCTCCTGGACAAGGAGGGGAAAGAGAGACGGGAATGGATCAAGCCCATTATGTTCAGCGGTGGCATCGGCACCATGGATAACAACATGACGGATAAGCAGAGTCCCAAGGAAGGGATGCAAGTCGTTAAGCTAGGAGGACCCATTTATCGAATTGGAGTCGGTGGAGGCTCCGCCAGCTCCGTCCAAGTAAATATCCCATCCTACACTAAAATTCAACCAAAAACATTTACCATTAATCACCCTAAATATTTGAGTGTCACTCCTATTCCTACACTCATGAATAAACAATTGAGATGGAGGAGGAAAGAGAAATGGATGAATAGTTCCCACAATGCAGGCAGTGTGCATATAAATTGAGAATTTTCAACACTTGCTATGCAATATGCAATGCAATACAATGCACTTGATTAAAAAATTGTAAAACTTATCTACCAAACATCCAGGTTCAAGGAGACAATGCAGCTAATCTGGATTTCGACGCTGTGCAAAGAGGAGATGCTGAAATGGAGCAAAAATTAAATCGAGTCATTCGCTCCTGCTTAGAACTTGGGGATAAAAATCCTATTGCTAGTATTCATGACCAAGGAGCTGGTGGAAACGGTTCGTAAAATAGTCATGCATAAGTTAAATACAATACATATGAGATTAGTTTAAACGAAGTTGTTGAATAATTTGAGCACATTTTTTACGTACCCTCGCAAATCTTAAAGTAAGAAATTTAATCCTCTGACATATTAGGAAACGTCCTGAAAGAATTAGTAGAGCCAACGGGTGCTGTAATTTTTACAAAGAAATTCCAGCTGGGAGATCCAACTATTAACACTTTGGAACTATGGGGAGCTGAATATCAAGAGAGCAATGCACTTTTATGTAGTGCTGAAGATGTTCCTCTCTTAATGGAATTGGCTGCCAGAGAAAGGTGTCCAGTGTCTTTCGTAGGCGTCGTTACGGGAGATGGAAAAGTAAAACTACATACAACATATATAATAATATCCATAATATTATCGTACATTACAGAAAAAATGCAATGCATCTAACAGATAACCACATCATATCAATCTACAGCCTACTCACAAAAGCCACGAGCAAATAGACTCAACAAGAAGAGAATGAATTCCATTCTTTAGTGTTAAAACTTCTGCATGTAAACCAATATGTGCAGAAAACATCATAAAATATTAGAGTTTTCAATTTGTGAAAGTGGATCCTCCGTTTTTATTTCGTGTCATGCAGTCTCTGTTGTTTTTAATCATGAAACTACTTATTTAATTTCATTTTCAGGTAGTTTTGAGTGAGCGAGAAGTTAAAAATGTAACCGGAGTGGTTCAAGTGTCAAGGGCTGAGCTGGAAGCCATTCAGAATGAAAAAAATCCTGTCAACTTGGATTTGGAGTTTGTCTTAGGAAAAATGCCACAGAAGGAATTCAACATGGAAAAGTATAACGTTATCCTTCGTCCTTTAGATCTTCCTAAAAATCTGAGAGTGGCTGATGCTCTCCAACGTGTTTTACGTCTTCCCTCAGTTGCTAGCAAACGCTACCTGACAAACAAAGTTGATCGATCTGTTACCGGGCTGGTGGCACAACAACAATGTGTTGGCCCACTTCATACTCCCTTGGCCGATGTGGCTGTTGTCGCTCTATCATATTTTGACACGGTTAGTTGAAGTCTAAAAGCACTTTCTACGTGTATTACACAAGTTTCGCTAAACTAATTTGCGAAATAATTGCATTATTTACGTGTTCTCATACCATAACTAAATATTTGATATGTTTGTACTGTACGGTGTGACTTTTTCAGGTTGGCTCCGCTACATCAATTGGGGAACAACCTATAAAGGGACTTTTGTGTCCTGGAGCCGGAGCCAGAATGACTGTTGCGGAAGCAATGTCAAATCTTGTATTTGCAGCAATTTCTGATATCAAGGTAAAGTTTTATTAAAACAAATTCCAGTTTCGCATGAAAAATAATGTGTCGCATGATTTTCTTTGCTCCCATTTAGGATGTGAAGTGCAGCGGAAATTGGATGTGGGCTGCCAAGCTACCTGGAGAAGGAGCAGCATTGTATGAAGCGTGTGAAGCCATGTGTAAGGTGATGGGCGAATTAGGAATTGCAGTTGACGGAGGAAAAGATTCTCTTTCCATGGCAGCTCGTGTGGGAAAAGATACCGTGAAGGCTCCAGGAACTCTTGTTGTTTCTACTTATGCTCCGTGTCCTGATATTAGGAAAAAAGTCACTCCGGATTTAAAGGCTCCTTCAAAAAGGCAAGAAGGTTTAATGGTTTATGTCGATTTGTCCGGAGGGGAAAGTCGTTTAGGAGGAACTGCTCTGGCTCAGGTTTACAAGCAACTCGGAGATAGAGTTCCGGATTTGGACAACCCTGCACTTTTTGTAAAAGCATTTAATTGCACCCAAGCTTTAATCGCAGGTAGTTTATTCATGAAATACAATTATTTATTGAAATTTTGCATTTGTAAGATTGTAACGTTTTATACAATTTCTTTTAGGAGGAAGTATTTTGTCTGGACACGATGTCAGCGACGGTGGTCTTATCACTTGTCTACTTGAAATGGCTTTCGGTGGTCACAGTGGTCTCAAAGTAGACATCGTGCATAAACAAGGGCAATCGCCATTAGATATTTTGTTCAGCGAAGAAGTTGGTTGGGTCCTTGAAGTCGACAACACGTCCATTGAAAAAGTTTTGAGGGAATTCAAAAAAGAAGGCGTGCCCGTCTATCCCATTGGAGTTTCGTCAGGTCAAGGTCCGAACTCCAAGATTGAGATTTACGTGGATGGAGAGGTTGTTGTAGATTCGCCAATGAGCACTCTCCTCCAAGCTTGGGAAGAAACTAGTTACCGATTGGAAAAGAAACAATGCAATCCACATTGTGCTAGGGAAGAGCACGGATCTTTTGTGAAACGTACGGGACCCAACTACAGATTCACATTAGATCCCAGCAAGATTCCTATCCGATCTGCTCTTTCTAATGGTAATTGCACTACTACTCTTATAAATTATTTGCTTCTTTACTTGAGTGTGGGTAGACAAGCCACAAAATAAATATTTAATTCGGTAAAACTCCTTTGATAATCTTATAAAGTTATAGTAGCAATTTATATCGATTGTTAAGATGTTAAATGTTAACCCCGTAATTCATTGCTTCAATTATTTAAACTGCTATTTACAGAGCTGGGGCCGGAAGTTGCAGTCATTCGAGAAGAAGGAAGTAACGGAGATCGAGAAATGGTTGCCGCCTTCTACATGGCCGGATTTCAAGTATGGGATGTCACTATGCAGGATATTATCAGTGGAAAGGTTACTTTGGATCGATTTAGAGGGTTAATATTTCCTGGGGGATTTAGCTACGCAGGCAAGCAATATATATGTTTTACGATGCTATTTGTTATCTTAAAGATACTGTTTATAATATTAATATTTTAATACTAAAATAAAATACTTATTTCCACACTACAAGGTTAAGTTTGAAGATATGCTTGTACAAAAACTACATAGCATTTGGCACTCAACTTCAACCTATTCCTAATGTTAATGTTGCACTATAAATCTTCTTAGATCGCCTTCAATCTCAATTATTTGTTTTACTCTGATATACGACTTGTAGATGTTCTGGGCTCGGCTAAAGGTTGGGCTGCCGGTTTTATGTTCGATCGGAATGTGAAAAGTCAGCTGAAACATTTCCGAGAGAGAGATGATACTTTCAGCTTCGGAGTTTGCAACGGGTGCCAATTAATGGCATTATTGCAATGGATCGGGTTGTCTAAATACGCGGATGTGTCGGAGGATGGGATCGTGCCTGACGTCCCAGATGTTTTCTTGGATCACAACTCATCAGAGAGATACGAAAGTAGATTCCCCACAGTGAGAATCGAAAAAACTTCTTCAATAATGCTGAAAGGATTAGAGGGTTCTCAGCTTGGAGTGTGGATAGCTCATGCCGAGGGTAATCGATAATATAGTTACTCAACTTTGTGTCAAACTCAAATGCTTTCCTTAGTTTTCTTTCCTCTCACTCATCTCTAATTGTCTGAAAGTGATGATAGCGATAAGTGATGAGAAGTCAAATCTAATTAGCAACTTTTAATTAATTTATTTCCATTCCAGGCCGATTTTCTTACAAAACGCACAATATCTACACCCAACTGAATCAGCAGAATTGTATTGCTCTTCGCTACACTGATGATAACGGGGAAGCCACAGAAGGCTACCCAATGAATCCAAACGGAAGCCCATGTAAATTATCATAATTTTCGGATATTATATTTTGGCATGAGTTTTCTTAAACATTTTAAATCTAAATTTGCATATATTTAAACAGACGGAGTTGCTGGAATCGTGTCTAAAGACGGAAGGCATTTGGCAATGATGCCGCATCCAGAGCGTGGTGTTCTTCAATGGCAGTGGCCATATGTTCCTCAAAACCTGAAGGCCCAGATGACAAAAGCCTCCCCTTGGTTGAAAATATTTACAAATGCCTACGACTGGTGTTCTAAAAATTAAAACATTCCTGTTGCAATCCAGCCAATTCAGACTTCAGCAATTCGTTTGAGAAAAATCTCATGACTTCTGATCTGATGTCGATGTTTCTTGTTGTTTCCTACAATTCCCTACCTACTACCTACCCAATTACAATAATGTGTAATATTTAGTAAATATTATTAGAACTGGTATATAATCTCATCTCAATAGAGCTTGATTTTAATAATATGAAATAATTGTATGAATAAAGAAGAAATATATTCTAAGGTTTTCGTTATTTACATTTTTGGTGCATAAAAATGAAAACGAATAGTTACAAAATGCACAACTTTGATTACTAACTTTATTTAACTATGTTTATCGTACATGAACAATTGAATTGTAACGTAAGTATCTGACTCGATATTTACATTTTATAATTTACGTGTCCGCTGTATTATGATGACACTCAAACAATATATAATTTGATCTTTTAGGAATTACTATAGTTGTTCTACATATTGTTTAGAAATTAGGTGGCACGGGTGTTCCAGTAGCTTCAGCCAGATACAACAGCTCAACTAAAATTAAAATAAATACCGAATGTAGTTAAAATATCATTACATGGATTTGTTATTCTAATAAATAAATTAAAGGATAAAACAACACCTTCACATAGCACAGAAAATTAACATATTGATACAGCTACACGCAAGATAGGCCTAATTACATATAACATTTATTGGGGTTTAATATATAGTAAAAATGATTACTTCTGTTAAGACGAGCTTTCTCAGCATTCGCAGCGGCTTCCTTAGCGGGTCTTTCTGCTTCTATCTGAGCCCTGTAGGCCGTTTCTCTCTTGCTAAGTGATCTTTGACGAGAAATTCCGTACAGAATTCCTAATGTCAATAAACTCCAGCGACCAACCTAAGAATATTAGACATATAGTTATATTAATCAATTTACCATATTTAAGGACATTAAGGAGGCTCATATATTTGGTTTGATATCTGAGCCATCAGAGGTCCATTAGTATTATATTATATGGTGCATTAGATACAAAATAAAATTATATTAATAAAGACTACATCATCTATAAGTTTAGTTTCCAGGATTAATGTACTAATTAAATGCAAAAATGCAGATTTAATTGCTATGTAATTCTTAATTGCAATTTATTATTCATCGGTCCAATTATACCCACTTCCGGCACATTAGTCACACTACTTAAGTATACTTCAATAACCAATTCATATTTTCATGGAATTACTATTGAAAATAAAATGTACTCAGCATATACACATACAACATATAGGTTCATTAAATATTAAGCATTTTGGGCCTAAAAAAAACTAGGAAAAAACCTTTAAGGGCTACCGCTGCGCAGTGCCAAATTATTATTTTCAGGTGTAGACATTGAAAGTGGGTTAAAATCCTATTCTTGAAGATCTAGAACATCCTAATTGTTTTGGTGTATCATTAAAAGTATTTCAAAGTCTTGCTACACCCTTACGCAGATAGATATCAGTAGTCCAACCATTAATTCATACTTATTGTTAAATTGTTAGATCATATTAGCAATTCCTTATTTTCAGTATTTTTAACCAATATACTAATACAACTTAAAACAACTATCGAGTAAAGTAAGCTGACTACCCTACCAAGTACAATAAATAGCTTACACTTTTTATTACTTTACTATTGCTAAAAATAAATTCCGGTATTTTCTCCAGTCTTCAGTCTTTCACATTTGTATACAAAATTGAATGATTTAAAATGTAATTTAAAACTTACCCTAATGAGAGAAGATACACGGACAGGTTCTGGAAGTACTGCAGCAGACGACATTTTCAAAAAGATGGCTAGTTGACCCTTTTTTCAGAAAATGTTATCGAAAGTTCTTCACAATTTTATATCTCTTGAAAAATGGCAGGGCAATACGACCGAACCGAATGAAGAACAATTTCTACATCAATAGTCACATGAGATTAGATTTGCACTTTTGAATATTTGCCGTATTCGTTCAATACATACTCCAACTGTAAAGAATAGATGGCAGATGCATACCTGTACATATTTGCAATCCAGTTTCTCAGTTAAATGCCGAGGTGAGACAATACGATTTGGTCTGAAATCCTTAAATTCTAAACTACTAATAAAATGTTCAAAAGTCTCGTGAAATCCATCAAATAATGTAAAAACAGGGTTTAAATTGCTACAATTTAGAAATATGTAGTTTTGAAACTTTACTTCGTGCAATTTATCTTATATTCTCAATTCTCTCACCATTACATTGCATTGCATATTCTGGTAGTGCCAAACTTTTTTCTTAGCTCTTCATAATATAATATCTTTTATAACCCTACTATAAACATAGATAACACTATCATATGGATGAGTGTATCCGGTTCAGCATTACAACACAATTGATGAAACAAAAGAAGTCAAGATTAGTGGAACTAATTAATCCATGTTTAGCTTAAATACTTCAATTACTACTGTCATTTCGCCACAATTTATTAATTTGTTATTAAGCTAAATTGTATTTTTGAAAAAGAAATGCAAAAATTATTGTATTGATACTACTTCAAGAGCATACTACAAAAGGATTAGCCAAAAGGTACAATATATTGCCATTAATTAGATATTAAATTAAATGCCGTCGGGCTGATTGTATAATTGTTCTACATATTATGACATATATTTTCGAATTTTTTTTTTGATATTTATTTAACACAGTTATCTGCCATACTTTTATGACGTCGGATGTGGAAAACAGGATATCGAAGCGATAATATGCCACTCAAGAAAGAAAAGGTGACTCAGGCCCAGTTAGTGGAAATAGCTCAAGAAAGGGGTTCTGTGTATACTGGACGTACGGACAACGTGCCCAGGAGAGCTTCCCAACACCAAAGATCGGGATATGGTGGGACAATTTACTACGCCCCTACCCAAAATCAGCAGATGGCTGAAAATCGGATTTTGAATGCTGCTCCTGATTTAAGGCATAATCAGCAGAAGACCAGCAACGGAGATTCTACAGAGGGATTTATATATGTAATTAAAGGGAGGAAATACTAATTGTAACTTTTATTGTTGAGTTGTTGAATAAAATTTGATGAAATATGGAAACATTCTTCTGAAAATGCATATTTGTTTATTTTAAATATAAGATAAACTCATGTTATAGTTATACGGTCCGTTTGATGCATATTAAATGGCTAATTGTGCAGGTTTAATTATTCATTGTGAAATTGATACAGTAGAGTATATGTTGCGTATTATTATGATGATGCTCATTATGTAAAAGTGTTAAAAATAAGAAATTGAAATTATGTAATTTTAAACGAATCGTTCATTAATCACCGACATTTTAATTTGAAAATTCAAAACTACAATCAGTAAATGTAGGTAAGGTAAGAGTATGTATTTGTATATACAAGAAATGCAGTTACGTAATTTTAATAAATATATAGGAATAGGAAAGACACACGACACGACTTGACACATTTCTGTAACTACAATAAATTACAGTCCCCTACAATTAACACGGTTAAACTGTGGAGGTACAGCAGATACCAAAATGAAAAGTATCCGCCAATCAATTAAACTAAATAAGTAGTTGTTTCCATCATGTCAACTAGTAACATTTTAATGTTTTAATTGTACTTACTACACTATCTATAGTAAACGCAGTCTCAATAAACCAGCAATTAAATCTCCAATTACGCATTTGTATGCATTAGGACAATAATATTAATATTGTAGTCTTAATTATCTTAAGTTTTAAGTAAATATAATATTTGGAGTTGACAATAATGACGTTATTAAAAGAAGGTACACAAATTATGCGATTTGGCATCACTCAAACGAAACCAATTTATACCATGCAGTAGGTATACAATTTTTCTTAACAAAATACAGATATTAGTCTTATCTGATGTAGGACCTTAAAATAACAATATGGAATAATAAAACGCAAGCAAAATGAATTATCAATTACCTACTAAAAATTATTTACAATATTGGAGTATTTAAATGCAATCCCTTAAGTTATAGCTTCTTTGAAGACTTATTTATCGTAATCTACTCTTTACATGTACATCAGTTGTGCTGTGGATAAAGTTCACTAAAAGCATTGAAATTGAATACAATGACGAGTTTTACTAATCGGTAGTACAGTTACGTATTGTTGTTGACTAATTATTTAATTACCTTAAGTAATCCTACTTGATAAAAACAAGATGCGTAAAAATAGTATATCTACACAATGAACATGTACTCATACTTAATTATTAAGGCTATGTGCATAGTTTAGTCACGGAGGTAAAACACAAAGTCAGAACGAATTAAATGGGATATGAAATATAATGTTTACCTACACTAATTGGTGTTTCATAATTACTACAGTATCCTATAACATTACACTATAAAAAACCATGTCATACTTTAAGTAGAGTAGTAATACAATGATTAGAATTAACATTATTGACACACAAATTAATGAAATGGGTATTGCAAATTTGTTACATTTTGAGTAAATTAATTGCAATATTGGAAACAATTATTGTTAGGTAATAATCGGTAATATGGAATACGGAAGATGGAATTTTGGAAACACGTTATGAAGTCTTTTGCAGATAATATGGAATTTATTTCACTTACTATTAATATACTAAAAACGTGAAATTGATAATTCTCAGATATTATATACTTAATACGATAGATTTTGTATTGTACTAAAATTACAATTTTTCGTTTCTGGTTCTGCTGACAACAGGAAATTGAACTTTGTACTGTACTGATAGAAGCGGAAGTGCAATCAGCACTTTGCTTTGTTGGAACATTTAATAGTTTTACCTATATGACTAGAGTATTAGAACTCACGATCAGTTGACAGACGGCAACTTTCTTTGTCAGTTTAAGAGAATTTAAGTCAATGAATCAAAATAGTAACTAAGTCAAAGATGCGATTAGAGTTACACTACATAATTATATATCTACGGAATAATCGTTAGCATGTAAAATTGACATTGTACAGTATTAGCCTATAGATAAGCAGTCCCATTTGTTCGTACGGCACATTAAAATGGAATCCTCTTATATTACATTACATACATATAAATTATTAAAGAAACTAAAACTCTTAGACAATAGTAATGGTTGGAAATGCAGTCCAGTGACAATGAGTATATACTTACTAGCTTTACATTAACATTATCATACTTGCTTCTCGTTACATGGTACTACTATACTTCCACTCGAATACCAAATTGGAATTTAATAAAAGTCTTTCCTTGTGAACAATAAAAGTCATATTGGATAATATTTGCTAACAGACCACTTTAAGTATTACACTATTCTTTTCGCCTTAAATATTTCATTTCATACATCGTTCATTCCACCACACCGATCAGTTTGTAACATTTGTGCACGGTCTTTTACTGTCGTGGTTTGGCAATGAGACATCTGAGACAACAAAGGCATGCACAAACAGAAGAAATTATACAAACAGATCTCATTAACTTATTTTTACGAAACCATAATTAATATTTGGGAATGAATTAACTTCATAAATGAAGCAATGCAGTCCAATATTCCGCCAGTCTTTCTCCATTCAATCCGCCATTAGAATGCTAATTGTATTCAATTTGTTACAATATTTAAGGTTATTTAGCGACAGCTTTAAACGTAAAATTTATTTACTAATATTGAAGTATGGGCTCAAATAAAACATTTGTGTTTTCTATGTGTGTTATAGTGAGTAAATATATTTATCATTAAAGATTTTCTTTTAAATAGCTTTACATATAACTGCGTAATGCCATAGAATATCAGAATACCAGAATATCAGAATTTTTTGACTTTTGGTTATTGGATTGTTTGTATTTTTAAGAGATTGTTACGTGTTTCATGTTTGTTAAAAAGTATCGTCCACTGTCACTTCATTTTTTGTTTATAATCTATTAACAGTCTAAGAGATTTAAAAGTATTACCTAGAAATAAAATATCTTTTAATAGCCGGGGTCATGTAATACTTCAGTTACACATTCAATACAACCAGGTTCCATTGACTTTCCCAACATAAACACAATGTAGCAAACCACTAACAAAATAAGTACCAGTTTCATTTCCCTTCCTCTTGTCATGCAAGCCAAAGTATGTAGTAAATAAAGAAACTGGATAAAAACACTCAATATTTGTCGATGGATGAAATATTTTCTACCCAACATAGGTTGTCAGTTATTCCTTCCTAGCTACTTATAATTTACCTACTCTAAGTAGTGTTCTTAAGATTACATAATATAGGGTACTGGAATAAAAATTACATTAAAATCAGTTGGCACAATTTACAATTAAGATCATATACAAAAACATTTTCTGGGATAAACCAGCAACTAACAATAGCATACCACATTTGAAAAACTTCTTTGGCTAATAATAGTATACTTACAAATAGCACAAGTCATCTGAAAGGTTATTTTGGGAGTTCGACTTTATATTTGTGTGTCATGTACTCTACCCGTGGTGATCGATACTGTTGCAGAATTTTTTGATGAATTTAGATAGAAAATAATATCGCTTATACTTTGTAGAGTGACTCTTTTTGTAGTTGACGCTTTAAACGCTACTACCTAAAATAATTTTACTAAAATACTGTAAATTTTTCGTCATATTAACTTCACTGGAATTTCTGTCGAGATCTGTCATAATATGGTCGAAAATATCGTCTTTCTAACAAGCAGTCATTCCTTACGACATAATATTATGCTATTGCATTTAATTAGTCGGAAAAATTTTAGTAACCGTAAGTAAATCATTAAAAATAGTATCTGAAGCTTGAAAAGTTTAAAATGGTTTTGTCCAATTGGTCTTCTAACTGGATGACTCTCCTAGTAATTAAAACTGTTGTACACAGTAATTCATAATTATAGCGACTAGGCAGTGCTCAATGGACTTTCAGTAACTGTACGCATACGCAATTAATAGTTCGAATCATGCAATTAATTAAAACCACATGTTTATATTAAAACAATAATTTTGACAGCTATAATTAGACGAGTATTAATCGTTTGCCTAAAATTAACAAGTAAGCGTGATTGTGAGTACCATTGCCGTAGCATTTCATGATGCGGTACAATATACATATAGTACATTAATTTTAATACGCCACTAACTTTGAATTATGTATTACCAGATTTGAGTTATAATTTGATGGAGTTAGAGTCTTCATAATTGGTCCTCTTTGTTCAATCATCTTCATTCTGCAATATAGCCAAATACAGTTGTAATTAAGATGTTTTTCCCATATTGTAACTTTTGATACTATTTTAATATCGTTTCACAAAAACTTATCATTCAGAGTAAAAAAAATTGAAATGGAGTGGAAGAAATGGGTCAATTGATATTAAATTGCAACTTACCCATTCACTTTCGTCAACACCTTCCATCAAATCTTGTTCCAGTCTCATATTTAGCGGTAGTTTATTTTTGATCGCTTGCTCAATCTACAAAATCCACCAAACATTGAAGCACATTTTTTAAAAGCGGTAATAATATAATATATTTACTTCTATATAGGTATATTTTCAAACCTTTTCCTGTTGCTTCTTTACTCCGCTGTTATCGATAAGTCCCATGCCTATTCCTACACCCATGCCAATCATACCCGTTTTCCCGAACGGAGAAACTTTGTTACCTGTATCGACGTCTTTGGTGTGTGACGGGGTATTGATATCCGTTACTAAATTAATTTACACAAACCACATAAATTTTTTTGCCGTAAATTCAATTTTTAAACTGTAGAGTATTTATGGAAGTAATTAATTATTTACATGACTTCATTGTATTTGGTTTCAGACTAATCCGTTTAGGCTCAACACTGTGACCTTCAAACCACTCTGCTGATGACATTGTGGCCTCCCAAAGAACTTTAGTTGGAGGGAACAAATCATCTTGAAAAAATTCATTCTACAAAATAGGAAGAAAATTAGTCATTTATTCGTATATCGAGAATTATTTTTAATTAGTTTCTACCTTGACTCGGGGAACAGTAAATGACCACGGCTCGACTGCATACTCAGTTAGGCGAAGAGCCTTTGCAAACTCAACTTGCTGTACATCACAAGCGTTCTTTTTTAAGAACGAAATTCCTTGATGTGCCCCAACGCACCGATGATTACTTAGTTGTCTCAAATGAGGGCTTTCCTCTATAACGTCGAAAGCAAAGATTGTGCTGTCTCCCTAATATCATTTAAAAATAAATCATTTAATTATTTTCTGCATTGATTATCGGTTTATAGAAATAGTTAATATCATTAACATGTAAGGTTAACGACTTACTCGACCACTGAGAAATAAGATAGAACTGTCCTCGTCGTAAAATGGCACAAGTATAGCTGGAGAAACATCCAGTGAGACAGTTGTGACCGAAGTTAAATCCCCAGTGCTGTACATATGGAGCTGTCTCTCCGATGAGCTAGAGGAATTGCCAAAAAAATCATCAATAAGGAACTACAACAACACCATTAAATATAATGAGTAGTATAGTTGGAAGTGTGAACATACCGATCAAAACCAGCGACGACTAAGAACTTTCCATCTAACACCCAGCTGACACGACCACCACGAACGCCGCTTGGTCCTTTACCTTCTATAATAGGATCTTTTGTAACACGAGGATCATAAATACGTATTTTTCCGTCTTTACAAGCGGTTGCAAACTTTGATCCGCAAGGACTCCAGGCAAAGCTGAATATCTGAACCTGCATAAGATACGTCATATAATTCTACATGATGTACCAGAAATATACTGATTAAAGGAGAACTTTGTAACACGCTAGAATTTATTCCTTGATTTTTTCCAACTTCACATATAACTATTTACAGAATCAAGAATCTCAATACTTAATAGTCATAAGTCATAAATATACTACAAAAATCCTAAGACTTTACGTGCTATTAGCAACTTTCATAATTTTTATAGTCAAGTGTCATACTTTGTAAGTGTTTACGATATGTTGGAACAAATTAAGAGGGGTGCTACATTAACATATAGATAGAATGTATAATTTTAGAATAGTTTTAACGAACCTGATCATTGTTGAGCTGTAGAAGAATCATTTCCTCCTGATTAGCCAAATCCCAAATCCGTATAGTCAAATCATAAGATCCCGTCGCTAAAACGTCTTTTGCCAGAGGGTGAAATTTAACGAAGTAAATCTTCTCTGCATGGGCTGCAATGCTGAACTCGGGCTCATTTGTTTGTTCTTTCAATCCATCTTCTGGGATTTTCCACATGCAAATTTTTCCATCGTCGCATCCGACAATCAGCCTTTGATTATCAAAAGGATCCCACATAAAATCCATTACTTTAGTGCCATGCACTAAAGCAGGTATGACACCATCAGGTTGCCTTCCAGGTTTCTTCAATTCAAAAATAGCTACCTTTCCTCCAGGCGTATTTAAGGGAACTGCAACGCGATCAGGATTTCCTAAACACAAAAATTGTTCTGTATTAGTTTCACATAAACCATTGGTGTTATTATTAATTAAATAAGATAGAGTAAAAAATTCTTAAAAATAAAAATACTACCTTGAATTAATTCAGATTCACCGGGACAAGTAGTGCTTATATTTCGCAAGTTTTCGATATGCAATCTTTTGTGTATAGGAGCGGCTTTAAAGTTGCGGTATTTGGATACCTGACCAAACACAGTATCGATTCTTTTGTTCGATGCAGGAGCTTTGACAGCGGGTTGGTCTTGAGGCTTTGGCGCATCTTGCTTCGGTGGTGTAAATTTCCTCTCTGGTTTTGCAATAGGAGCAGGATTGCTATATTCTAACGCTTCCTTTTCTTTGGAAAAAGAAATAGCAGCCTTCTCTGCAGACTCGTTATCGTCTTGTGACTTAATTGACTGGGGAGAATCTTCCTTTCTCTTAATATCTCCACAACCTTCAGTCAAGGGAGAAGTGGCTGCGACGCCTCCTTCCTCCGGAACAGCGTTTTGCTGGAACATTTTCAATCTGTCCGCAACTGTCAAGCGGGGTTTTCGTGCAGGCACAGATCCATTTGTAGAACCGCCATCTTGAACAGATAATGATCGCGATTCAAATAGTTTTCTTCTATCCGATGTCGACATCAATTGGCCATCTGCCGAAGTTTCGTCTTTGGCATTGCCATTCTCTCCATTAGACGCTTCTGTTCCATTTTTGTAACCATTTTCAGGCAGCGATGAAGGCTCGTGGTTGTTGTTGTTTAGCGTATTTTCATTAGACATATTCGAATTTTGTTTCACATTAAATATTGGTAAACTGCTGGGTCCATTCAGAGAGTCCAATTCCCCTTCGTCCACCGAGACGCTTCGTCCATAGTCTGTCGTTCGCTTAGAGAGGAATGAACTTGGAGTTCGTAGCATTGATACTGCTGCTGCAGCCTAAGGTCACAACAATGGTTTGTAGAGTATTAGTAAGAGTTTTAAATACTCATATTTATATACTAAAAAATTCTAAAAATTTAACAACTATACTTACATTATTAACTCTAGGTTTTGGTATTGGATACAATCGACCAACGATGACATCATTAACCTCTTCAGATGACGACGATCCAGACGAGAGGGACTTCTTACGAGGACGTGGTTCTGGTACATCCTTTTTAAAACTGTCTGGCTCCGGATCGATTACTCGGGCAATTTTTGCCTCATCTTCGGCTTTTCGAACAGCCAAACTCGGTTTAAACACCTTGGATACACCATTTTGCTCGGAATTCCCATTTTTATGTACTGCTGGATTCAGACTAATTTTACTGACGATACCAGTAAATCCTTCCATCCATACTGAGGCAGAGCCAGTTGTGTAGGTCCCCTTAGTGTCGGGGAAGAGATCGGCATGGAAGTCAATGTATGACTTTCTCGGTACATGGTAAGGAATACAAATTACAGAATTTGCTGTTAACTGCATCAGGCGATTGACTTCGGTATCCATAACCTTTAAAGCTCTTTTCGGAACTAGGCAAGCTCCTTTTGTCTGATCTCCATTATAACGATAGCCTTCAGTTAGGTAAGGCTCATTGTCGCTAAATTCCATGTAGGAGATAGAAGAATCGCCTCTTCCGGCAAAAAACATCATATTTGAGTCCGGGTCGTGCATTGGAAGCAGTATTCCAGTCGAGCTATCAAAGCTCAATGATCTTACAGGACTTGCAAAATTTCTGGTGTCCCGAACGAATATTTGACGTAGCCGACTCTGAAAAACAAAATATTATTAGGATAATTACATGATACCAACATTTTAATCCGCCAACAAAAGTATTGTTTTTTTCTTGTTTAGATCGCAACCCATAATTACTAGTCTGATAAATAAATATAAAAACTTACAGAATCGAAGCCTGTAGTAACGACGAATGGTGTGTCGCCCAACCAGAGTACACGGGAGTCTTTTGCGTTATCATGGCTAATGGCCGAGGCGACTACTGACTTAGCTCGAGGATCAATAATTCGGACGCTTTTATCCTTGGCGCAAGTAGCAAGCATACTACCTCCCTTAGTCCATGACATCGACATTATTGTGTCGCCGTGCATTTCATAATCTAAATTAGCACAATAAAATATTAGTACAATATCCTTTTAGGCTAATTATACTCGAGTGACCATAAAATTATTAACGGGAAAGTAGTACAAAACAATATTTACTGTAACTAACCATGGTAGAGTTCTTTGTTGTACAGAATGTCCCACAGTGTCAATGTATTATGAGATGAATACCCTAACAGGTATTCTGCAGTTGGATTAAACTGGACATTTTCAACACGCCGATGTTTCGAGCTGATGACAATTTCAGGACTCAACGTTGACAAGTCATTTAAATTACTATGGTTGATAGACCATATTTTGACAGTGGAATCTGCAGACCCAGTAGCAAGAAGTCCATCCTCGAAAGGAGAGAAATCGAAATCAGTGACTAAGTCGCTATGTGCGTTGAGAACTGATAGATTGGATCCAATAGTAGTCCCTTCGGCATCAAGCGAAACTACTCCAAGTTGAGATCCTGAAAGTTAAAAAATATATGTTTGCATCATTGTGGTATTTTTATCATTTATTCATCATAATATGTATTTGTTTATTTTCTGTCTTGCATTACAAAATAGCTATCAAATACTCCAGTTTAATATAAAACATAGCTTACCAGTGGCTTGAACATTAAATGCCACATAGGCGGCAGAAGCTTTGATAAAACTCCCGGAACAGTTGTAAGACCCGACAACCAAATCCCGTATCCAGGGTTCGTGTTTCATCGTTTTTGGAGCCGCATTTTTATATTTCGATGCTTTGAACCGTCGTGACATGGTGAACGGTCCAAAACACCCTTTGGAAAATTTTGAATTGTACTTCGACGGCTGTTTGGCTTTTCCAGATCAGAAATTCTTTTCAATTTACTTTAGAGTATATAGGAATGATTTTCCTCCCTTGCACCTAAACACAAAACAAATAATTAATTAATTGGTCAGTTTTCTCGTTCGTGTTTGTAACATAAATAATAAACATAAATAATAGCCGTGGCATTCTGACATCCAAATCAGAAAATGAAGAATATTATTCACAGAAGCCAGATAGTCGATTATGTCAACAAGAACAAATGCATACACAAGACGACTTAATTATTTCAGTCAAGGAATTATTTTCTTAAAATATTTTGCAGTCAACCAGGAGAAAATGTGTTTAAATTCTTGCCAATTGCAGTATCACGACAACACTAAAACATGTGCCCCTAGTACACTACTCCGTTTATGTCACTTCTAAATAGGCATGACATCACAGTATACTATTAGTCAGACGGCTGTGCTTGTGGTTGTTATGATTATTGTCTATGCTAAAATGTTCCGCTTTAGAACACATTGATTGTACAGTACTGGCTTGAGTGCTATGGTCAGGCATCCTGTTTGTTTGCAGGCGTGTAAGTGTAGTGTAATATTTACTAATAACATAATATAATCATTATTAACCATAGACAAACAAGTGTAATTGTAGTACTGTTTATTAGTATACATGCTGGTCTCTGGTGCCTATTAAATTAAACAGTACTGAAATAATATACCACAACATAGAAAGCTACATACCTACTATAACAACTCAAAATACTTAAAATAAATGCGACATTACCGATGCGTGTTATGAAATCGTAAAAACAGTAATTGTAATGAGAAATACGTTTAGCATCTTCCATAATGTCATTCCAAAAGTTAACTTATGCACGTACTGCATACATATGGTTAATCGTGCTCAGTGTAGAACAGGTATCACCTAAATTTACCCAGTCAACCGTCTTTAGCAGTTGTTTAGTCAATTTACAATACTAAACTGATTATTTTTCGCATTTGTATATTCTACTTAGAAGGACTTAGTTTGTACGTCCAATAGGTCCATTAACCTTTTCGGACAACAAAGAGTCAGTGCGCCGTAAACTATAAAAAGGCAACATTTAAATTTCATGTTCACTACTCAATACACATTACATTTACATTTATTATCTCATATATAAGTGGTATAAAAAACGCAATAAACAAGCCAACACACCACACTATCCTTATCCTGCATTGCATACTTACTTATTACTTAGGTATTCTATGATCACAAGATTCACAGCACACTAGAGGCACTTGCAAAATTAGAGTGAGATATTAGAACAGCACATAACATCCACAAGCCTGATATTTATGGTAATAGAATACCTGGAGGAGTCGTTCACAATTCCCAAGTATCCATTCTTGCACACAACCACCTTCTACAATGTAATTTTGTTGATAGTTAATAGTATACAGCAGAAAAATCTCAAGTGGATTGTCACGCATAAACCAAGTCTCCCGGACTTTGTCAGATTGCCGTGTCCATTGTTTACTCCACAATAGGGAACTAATTTACAATTATAGTGCAGTAAAGATGGGGATCTAACATGAACTAGTAGAAGCACAAGTCGACAAAAGATTCCAACAAAATTGCATGTAAATTATTGTTGATTGTATTTATTATAATGATATGCGGTTGTTCTATGTTAACTTGGTCTTGGTCTGCACGGTAGGTCTTTTCCCAATACAGTACGAAATGAATCACAGGCACTTTTACATTGACACAAATGTCTTCCAACTTTCCTATTTCAAAAAATAGAGAAAAAAAT
>JAQFYC010003527.1:0-20431 GCA_034694165.1 Tomocerus mixtus
GGCGAACGGAGTCCAAGAAGTCACAAGACGCCCGACCGAAGGTCGGGCTCTTGTGACTGCTTGGACGAAGTTTTTTAAAACTACGGCTTATCTGTTAATATAATTTATATTTTAAGCAACAAGCCGACAATTCATATTAAATTGAATTTTAAAATCTGATTTTCCTAACAGAAAAGATGCTAGGAAAAGTTTTAACAATTTTCTTTATTCAGAATACAAAATTACGAAGGCTTGATCTTCTATAATTAATAATTAAAGATGCGAATTTGTTAAAAGTGGGTATTCTCGGTACTAGTTGAGTACGTTGAAAAACTGCCACGCTACTAATATATACAGTCCTCCCGATTGAGTGTAATGTTTCATATTTTTAATGGTAAACAGAATTGGCAGAAAAGCTGAATGAAACAGCAAACCTGCCAAAAAATCCAAATTTGAAAAGTAGGCAGAAAGTAGGGGTAGAATTTGGTAGGACAAAGTAGAAATGGCAGGAAATTGGTACTAACATACAAAGCGGTATAGTTTAGGACGTACTCAATGCATATTAATTATATAGTTTTTTGTTATGCCAATTCTATCCAATAAGCTATGTCTAATGCATATATAAATAAATGCATTTGCCCTAAACTTGTGTGTTATGTGTGCACTAGGTACCACTATTATCACCGTCAGTTAGGTATACTAAAATATGTTTTGCAGAAACCAGATAAATATAATCCCTTTCTTTCTCAAATTATTTGTGTGCAAACATATTTATAATAGGTTGTGCTGAGATGGATGGAGGTGATGTTATCCCTAAAGCGGTCAAAAATGTGCTAATTTAGGACAAGATGAAAAAAGACCGCCCAAAGGCTTACTAAACTTGCTCTAAAAAATAATATACTATTAAATGAGTGATAATTCGTAAGTTTTGCTCATGCAATTTTATTATTACCATCAATTAAAATATTTAGAAAATTAAAACATATAAATTCAAAAATTCAGAAACATGTACAATAAAAACAATGAACTATATTTATGTCTATTTATCAATCGAATCATTAATTTTTTCTTCTTCAGTAAATATAACGTAAATAGGCAAAAAATAAACAATAAAGAGAAGAAAAGGCAAGAATGACTAAACACAGATTACGCAACTAAATTCATCAGTAACTGTTAATCGGGTTTCTGAAAAATACAATTTTTGGGTTTCCAAACAGTAGTCACTAAAATTTTACCATTGAATTTAGTTCCAGGAATTTAGTATTAGCGTAATCAAAGCTTAGTCATGCTTGGTCCCATTCGTTCACAGTTATCCCGACACGAAATCCATCAATTAGCACTTACAACGGCGGTATTAAGTCGCGTCTCGACTTGCCCGTCAACAACTCTCCACCATACATTTTTAATTTTTTTGAAAAAAAACCAACCAATCTGTAAGATTAATATTGTCGTTGAAATAATTAATGCAGCTATAATAAAGTCTTCATTTGGTAGACGACATTCAGTGGATTGGTGGGTGGGGTACGCATTAGCTCCTTGAAAAGCTGCCATAGCGGGCGACAATCCCAAACGGCAGAATATAAAAATTATTAGTAAAAATTGCAATGCATCAGTAGCAATATTCCAGATGGGATTTTTCCAGTCCAACGGTTTCCGTTCCACAAAATCCGGATAATTGACGTAATTAGTTTTGAAAATGACATCAAAGTTTGTATATTTATCCTTCAGCTCACCGGCAGCGGTTGACATCTGATCGTGTAGGGAGGTCCAGTGAAGTGGTAAGATTGTTTCAATCATCAGATTTCCAATATTTTTTTCACAGTTGGCTTCGTCTGTTTGTCCTAAAGACAGCCCGTTATACATAACGCTGCAACCACATTTCATCGTAAAAAGTATTGTTCCAAAAACTATATCGTGTTCAATAGACGTTCGAAAGCCATCGTCGCATATCACCTCTGTCCCTTGCGATGGGAGATGGGTAACGGCAACTTTGTTTCCCGACAGTTCTATGGAAGCATACGTTTGGGAAGTGATACAGGTTAGCGGACAGGCATCAATCAGTTCTTCTGCTGCAGCAAAATTAATGATTGCTCTGAGACATCTGTTTGTGTAGGTAACTGACTCCTGTAACCAACAAATTAAGCATAAAATAATTGGCTAAACAAGAACATTCAGTTGTGTACATGTGCTTATTTATCCAAACTTCGCAATCGGACTACCCCTTCAATAATTTGACAAAAAATTTGGTGACAGATTATTGTCTGAGTTGATAATGAAGTTGGCCCTGTTAGAAAGTTAGTATATCAAAAGGTACGTAATGCACATGTCCTTCCACTTTTTCCCAGTAATTTCAGACTCGCAGCAAAATTGGGTTTTAAGTTGAACACGAAAACAGTTATTTAAATTTTTCCTACCAAAAACTGATTACTCAAATGTTAAAAAAGGAAAATTGCAGGATTCGTAAAAAACATGCACTTATCTGAATAGCATTTATAACTTAATATATCAAAATCTACTCAACTTACCAAATTTACTTTGCAGAGATTGAATTCATTTTCCATGCACCTTGAAGCATCAATGCTCGGAATAGCGTATATTTTGTTTGAATTTCTTTCAAACGTAATTAGTTGTTCTTGAATATCTATCTGGCAGGTATACTCTTTGTATCCAAAAGCCATTGGTTTGATTTGATAAAGTTCCAAGTCGACATTGGAAGGACGAAGAGGTACTGTGATTTCGATGACACCTCCATCAGAGTCGTATATGCAGTTCGCCAATTGCAGTTTGTAATAAATAGCTACATCGGACGGACCGACTACGATTTGCCAATTATTCATGATATCTTGCTGCAGTGTAGTTAACCTTTCACGGAGAAGAGTCGGTGGAACAAATTGTAATGGTATATTACGTCCTTGGCAGGTAGAGACGGCGATTAAATGTTCCGAATATCTGTAGCTATAAAATATAAGGTTACCATGGTCAGCCATTGTTAATTGTTCCAAAACCATTGCATCGATAACAGGTTGTAAATCGCGGAGCAGCATATAATTTTCGCTTGCCAATTTGCGTCTATGTTGTGAATGCTTATTGTGTTCATTTAAGTCAATTTCTATTGTTGCCTCCCTAGAACTTAAGTCTTTGATAAATTTCTTTCCTTGGATGAAATACTCCGAAACTTTAGATGTAGGTTTGTAAAATGAGTCCAAGGACACTCCAGCTAGCATTTCCTTGGAGACTTCATGGTCTGCTATTTTTTCTTTTGAAGAAAATAAACCCAGACTCTTGGCACCTTCAAAAATGTAGGGTAGGAGCAATACTCCTGCCTTTGCCACTGCGGCCAGTCCTCTTTTGTTTTTATAGTTCTTCATTTCTTGTCTGTGATATGACCTTTTATTTAGCAAGCTCTCAAATTGTTGGTAAGATTTTCCTTGCAGCAGACCAATACTTTTTGAGGTCTGTACGGTCCTTGTCTCGTCTTCCAGAGGGTCAAAGAAGCTGCTTGGAATTTCTACATCATTGTTTTCAAGGGCACTTAAACCGCCAGTAGTAAGAATTTTATTTTGTAATTTAATCTCGTTGAAAGTATCAAGGTTTATTTTGTTATTTTGACTAACAAAGTTGCAAATATCAGCTTCCGGGCCGCCAACATCACAAGCTTGAGCTGAAAAAGTATTAATTATTTAATATACTTTATTTCCTCATACATTAATCAATAGATAACAAATATATTAAAGGCATAATTTTGGAATATCGGCGCTTCTCAGATTAAACAAAAATTACATCATTCGACATATGTCGACGTAGATTGCATAAATAGTATTCATTTTTGGATCAACACAAAATGGTTATGGGTGAAAGGGTAAAATTAGATCATTAAAATTATTGAAAACTGTCAATTTGCACGTAATAATACACCGCAATGACACAACTGATAATTAACCATATCACTAGTAAGAACTACGCATGTAAGAATAAGTAAAAATGGTCTGCATACTAATTTTTAGTTTAGGCTGGTACAACTGACTTCCTTTTTTTAAATTAGGTTGGGCATGCATATTAGCATATTTCAGGGATTTTTCAAATTTTAACAATAAAAATCAAGTTTTTCAATTTCTTAAATATGTTTAGCTACCTAACACCAATGTATAACTGCGACCTGCGTGACATACGCTACTACTGTTTGTATATCACGAGACCCACTAATATAAGACGATTCACTTTTTTCCAAAATTTAATGCTGTTTAAAAAACTGAGTAGATTTCGACTATATAAGTCTAGCGTTGTTATTCTTGGATGGTTCAATAATAGTTTATAAATACCATAACTAAATGAATAAAGAAATTGGAATCGTAAACGTCTACTACATCGACATATAAACTCTTAATGTTATAAGAATGTGAAATAAGACAATTTTGCGTGGATTTAATTAAAATAGTAGCAAAATTAGAATGGTAATGTAGAAATTATTATACAGAAGTAAGTAGTTAGCGAAAGGGTGCGACTACTACTACGGTACATACGTATCGTTCATTTGCCTAACGGAAAGTATGACATCTAGTCTTCAACATACAATGACTTTATAGCTCAATTAAACTGCCAAATCTACAGTAGCAAAATTTTCTTACCCATTGGTCGTAGTGGGTCGGGAATATCCGGAAGGGTGAAGAAAAGCGTTTCAACTTTAGTGTAAAGTTGCTTATTGTAAATTCTTATTAAGTTTGCTCCCTCCGTCACATATACAGACGATGCCGATTGAAATACCTTCAGGACGTCTTCTCTCGATTTAGGTAAGGGACCCGCAAACAGCACGCATAGCCGTAACGCAAATACCAGTATACTAAAATGTCAAGGGTTAAATTGAAGCAAAAAATATAGAATGTCCTGTTTAGAAATGGACTTATTGGAGAGCCTTAATATAAGTATTTCAAATGTTTTAATCAAAAAAAATGTTCGCCAATACGATGCAACATATTATATATTGTCTACAAAAAAACTGCAGAATATGGCAAGATAGAAAACTGTTCAGTTAAAGAAATGTTTTGTACAATACAATGTGCCCTCCCGAGTGAATAATATACAATAATCCCTCGATAAACAGCCGAAACCAAAATTCCAAACTTCAAAAATCAATTCAAAAACAATGCGTAATGAAGCCATTCTGAATTTTTCAGAGGTTGTTTATTAAACATTTTCAGTAAAGTTGATTTTTGTAAATGCATGCATTTAAATGACACAAAACTATTTTGAGAGTGAACAGTTATTTCTCATTACACCCACAACTTAAAAATATTCAATTCCAAGAAAAATACGATGTTAGGCGATTTTAAAATTAAGTCGCAGTCGTGTAATAAATTTAATTGCATTTGCCATTTGAATCGACAATGGGACGGGATTGTAATTTTCTAGAAATTCGAATTAAACCCCCTAAAAATTTTAAAACAATTTAACAATGTATTTTTCTTGAAATTGCTTAATTGGGTTACGTTGGTTTCTTAATGAACAATTAAAATTGTCACGTAAATGCATGCATTCAAAAAAATCAATTTTGCTTGAAAATTATAAATAAACGCTCTCTGAAAGTTTCAGAATCGTATTTATATTTAAAATTTGCAATTTCAGTTTCGGTGAATTATTGGTGTACAATCTTTCTTGGCGGTAAAATGTACCCACCGGCTGACATTTTTTTTGTACAAAAATTGTGTAAATGTTTCTATTTAACTTCAGGCCCACGGTAACAAAAACGTTCCGGACTTTTTATCAAAAATTCACTATATATATTTATAATTTTTCGATTTTTCAAAAAAATTACCTTATTAGAGGAGCCATTGTAAAGAAGCTCTCTTTTTGGAACGAGAAGTTGATTATCGTAAAATGGTGAACGTCAATACAGTCCAAATTACAGGATCAATGTTTGGATTTGCTTCAAAGAATAGGTGCAGGAGAATAGTTCTCTGTAGCTTTCCAGGAGTTACTGACAGCTTGAGTCAATCGAAGCCCAAAAAGAAACTTAAGATTAACGTCAACACTTGGCCTTTTTATATTTACCTTTTTGTTAAGCCGTGTATTTATCTGAACAATAATTCATTTCTGATTCTTCCTGCTGTAATAAGGGTGACTCACCGGTGGATGCGGTCATTCAAACGCACACAAAATTATAAATAAAATAGGTGATGCACATTACTCATATTTTGCATTATTTACAGTCTTCTCTCATTTCTCAGTATTGTAATAGTCATTTATTATGTTCCTTAATGATAAGTTTATTATTAATGCACTATATTGTGTTTATAAATGTACATTATCCTATCAATACACTCAAAACTGACAAACGCGGCATAATTTTGCACATTATTTTTTAATAAACAATGTCTGTGCCAATGTACTTTTTGAATTATTATTAGTTGGCACCACAAATTTGCTAAAAGTGGCACAGAAAAAAAATAGCAGATATACTGACTTTAGCACTTGGCTATATTTTGACTTACTTTTGTAGCACCACGCTTACTAAAGTTAGCACTCGTACATATTATTCATATCAAACTATTACCATCCTTTATGGGTATGGGAACAATATTATTATTATTATATCAGTAACTCATATCAAATCAAATCAAATCAGAAAATTTTTATTTATTAATATTCACAGTTTTATATTATTAACTATAAAATTATCAATCGCATAACTCAATTAAGTTAAAATTATTGTCTGCTACTGATACTTATGTACACATCATTGGCATATCTTTACCATTTACGAATTTGTCGCTCTGTATGTTAATCGTACTGTTGTAGAGAACACGATATTTTCTACGTGTGCAAGCATCCATACTTGGAGTGGCAGCTATGAATAAATTTTAATGGATTTATGTGACCGACAATTTTCTAATTATAAATAATCTGTACGAGTGCTAACTTTAGTAAATATGGTGCTACATCAAAATATAGCCAAGTGCTAAAGTCAGTAAATCTGCTAATTTATTTTCTGTGCCCCTTTTAGCAAATTTGTGGTGCCAACTAATTAACAGTTTTACTTTTTGAATATGGTAATAATCTTGGAGGTCCACTTTCTCGCACGAATATTGAGCATACCGAAATAGAAGTTTTAACTCCGTTTATTTGTTTTTATGCTCACACAGTTATAAACTCAAAATCACAGTGCGTTAACAATTCCTAGCTTAATGTAAATGTAACTGTTTTATTATGGCAATGCTTTCCTCAATAATACAAGAGGAGTCATTTATTTCCAACAAAGGATAATAATAATATAAGTATCCAAGTCAATTGGACTGTTTACTAAAACAAGTTACTAATTAGATTAAAAACAGTTAGTATAAATAGTTTAAAATTTAGCATGATAATATAACTAATTTCACTGAGTAATGAGAGTGAACATTACGTCAGATGTGGCATAAGCTTCTTATAAGAGTCAATACCAATTGAACTCATGTTTTAATCACATATGTGCCTCATCTTATCATGGCTGCAGTTACTATGATTTGCTAGAACTTTTGATGCATTTTATATGCAAATTTCTACGCAATACGCAATGTTGCGACGTAGATGAGAATATGAGCCCAGGTACACGTAGCATTTTACGGGTTCATTTCAAAATAATTCGTTTATTGGAGTTGTGTTTTTGTAAAATTGATATAGTTTTCCTGCAGCGAAAAACCTCCCGTATACAATACGACCAGTACCATTTATTTTTGGCAATAAGTATTGTCAATTACCTATTTAAATAATCTTAAAATGGCGCATACAGTTCTTATGACAGTTTAAAGACTGATGTCTTGGCTTCTGTTTTACGTTGGCCATGCAACTTTCAATCAGCTAGAAATATGAAGGCAGAAGGCTTGGCATACGATTCACAAATATACCTCAATTAATTTTAAAAATAATACGAATGGAATATTTTCATTTTGAATTTGTTCTATAACTGCCAAAAATATAAGGTGCCGCTCACAATGTGCCGTAAATGGAATAAGAAAATTGGAATAGATTCCGATTTACATAATTTGTTCATTCTGTAATTGCTATTTGCCAATATGTATTCATCTCGTATGCCTTTTCAACGAAATACTGCAAACAATTTTTTCAGCAGCTGTACTGAATATCGGAAAATAAAAAAAATGTCTATGTACATTTTCTACTTTTGTTTCCCAAGTATCAGGTAATTAATTCAATGGGCTTTTAATGCAACTGTTCCTTTGTGCATGTTTTGTACTACAGTCGATTCATTCGAAGTCAATGCTGCTTGCAGAAAATACTCAATGTTTAATAATTAAGTGAAACCTGGTATATAGGACATGTAAATGTAGGACACTGTAGTTACCATTAACACAAGCATGGCATTATTTCATGTTATCTTGCATACTTATTTGATGTTTTCCGTGCTGAATTTGCAAAACCAATTCATAACTTTGAATTAGTCATTGCTTGTCATTTACAGTAAAGCATACTTACCTAGGATTGCTTTTGAAGACTTATTTTTAAAAAGCAAAATTGTGTACTGCGCTTGGTGCCCTGTCCATGCTAAGTAGAGGCTAGACATTTAAAGGTGAATACAAACTCTAATTCTTAGAATTTGCATGACTATTTTATTGTTGTGTCATACTACATTGCATTTCATACGCTATCCATTAAGGCTTATTTATATTTTAGTTGGGAAATAAATCAAACTAAGGGATGGACTTAAAATAAATGCATTTAGCCTTAAAAGATTATTTTTGTTGAAACTTAGTACTGCTACCTCACTTTGAACTTTACTAAACTTTGTATATTGGCTTTTGTTGAACTTGTATACTATACTTTCTACTGCCCTGTGTATTGACTTACATTAAATGCACTTTGCCCAAAGAGATTATTTTTGTTTAAATTAGGTACTTTAACTTCACTTTAGACTGAACTCGATATATTGACTCAAATTAAATACACAGAGCCCAAAAAGACTATTTTTGTTACTACGTTGAACGTAAGCACTTTACTTCTATTTGAACTGCACTGTGTATTCACTCCTTCGATGCACTTTGCCCAAGGAGATTATTGTTGTTGAAAGTAGGTACTTTTATTTCACGTTGAACTGAACTCAAAATTTACTCGGGGCAAAAAATATTATTTTTGTTACAACGATGAACTTCACTTTTAACTGCACTGCATATATTGACATAAAAATGCTCTATACCAAAAACTGATAAAACATTCGATCAGTTAGATCGGAAGCGTCTATGGTGTCACAACAATTCATTAGTTTTTAGTGGCTACGGATACAATGGCAAATCCTGAAGTATTGAGCCAATGGTTAGAATTAGGTCCTAACAAGGAGTTGGTTGTCGAAGCTTTTGTCAACGTAAGTGAAGAGAGAGGCAAATTTTCCATAGAAGATTGGAAATCATCAGCAACCGTATGGGGAGCAGTTGCCATTGAATTATTTCGAGTTAATTCTGAGATTCACAGATTTTGGTTATATAATATTTGGCATGACAATAGAAAATCAATAAGGGTAAGTAAACCAGTAATTAAAAATTATTTTACTAAACATTTTTGAAGTGTTATAGACCGTAGTAGTCCTTCTCACCAGTAATTTGCATGCACCTCCTGCAAATTTAGATTAATAAATTAATCATTGTGACACAGACTTTGTATGACCAACGGATTGGACATCATGTTAGCGATGAAGATCTTGCTGAGGAAGATGACGATGGAAGGCAATGCTACTGCTACTGCCAACTAGCATACCGGGAATTAGCGGATCCAAGTTTTATTTGCTGTGACAGGTAGATTTTTCGAATATTTCGATTACACATGGTACGCCATTGCACACGATTTGCTCCCAACCGTGTTGCTTAATGTATGATAGCTACTCCTACATTAATTTATACACCATTTAAAACCTTCGCACTATAATTTTACAAAACTTTCTTTTTAAATTTTCTGAAATTGTTTTTGAAAGGATTGGGTAAAATCTGCCAATTTTTGAAAGACTTTTTAATTCTATGGCGTAATATATTTTACCTGAAAAATTATTTTAAGGACAAGAACAGTTTTCATTTAACCAATTTTCAATCGAGGAAATAATAACAAATTTTAATGGGACCAGATTTCATTTTATTGCATAGAAGTAAGCTTTTAGACGATGCTTGAGCTAAAGGGCTACCTATCCCAGTAAAGGTGCCATGTTTAGCTTCAAACCTTTAACAGAGTGGCGTACATAATGTATTCAATTTCAAAGCTAAATATCCTGTTTTGACAGGTAAATTGCATATCAATTTCTAATAGTGCGTATGTATGTATACAATTTACAGATGTGATAGGTGGTATCATGGGCTATGTGTACATGTAAATGTCAACAGGATGAAAAAAGTTCCATTTGTTTGTCCATTTTGTACTGGGGTATTTGCTATTCCGCCTTTACTTGATATGACAAATAAAGAAATTCTAACGGCTACTTTTATTGAAAAAGTTAAGGATTCTACACATGGTGAGCTAGCTTGCTTCCATAATCATTAAGAAGCTGAAGCCTTTGAGTTTGATTATTGAATTCCATTTCTTTTGTAATAATTTTTTTGTAGATGGTGCCCCGGATGATAGCCAAAATATTGCAGGATGTCCGCAGTCTACTCCTAAAGAAACAAAGAAATCAGGTAAATTAATAAAAAAAAATATTTCGATTACATGTTGACTTGAGTATTTCGGGAAGTATGTGTGTGAAGTGAGACAAAACCTTTGCACAAAATTTCAACACACGAAGGATTTTGTTAAAGCCATCTAGCAGTGTCCAATAAAAAAATCTAAAACCAAAACAGCCAAACTAGTCTTAAATTTTCAGTATACAAAGTACTGTCTGTTGGACTTTGATTATTAGACTTTCAGTCAAACGCTAGCTACATTTTCCCGGAAAACGATTTTTCAATTAGTAGAACATTATGAAACGTATAATATTTTAGTGACCATTTTGCTTTTTTATTGTATTGTGACTTTTTAAGTTAAATCTTAAAAATTAATTATTATATATATCATTAAAAATTACCTAACTACAATATATATCCTTATAAGCACTTACTGTCAAGTCACAAAATTAGATACTTTTCATTTGTGCATAGGTTAGCTGGAGCGTGAATTTGAAAATTAATGTTGAGAAAATTGAGAAATGACTCATTTTAACACTGCAAAATTGTTTAGTTGATTTTCAAGCAGACAAGTATCCAATTTTATAACTTTGACAGTAGTTACTATTCTCATCTGCCATGTAATTACTAAAGCAAACAGAATAAACGTAAATCAATGGCATGCATCTAATTAAGGTTTATAAGAAATCTTTCAACTTTGCCCCATGCTTTGTGAATTGTTCGTCTCAAATAACTGGAATAAATTGATACAGATTCCGCTAGACATTCGACTGAAAAGAGGGGTCCGGGGGAAGAGAAACAGACGGGAAGCAAAACACGGGGTAGCAATGCAACAGCCAAAGACAAAAAAATGAGGACCGGAAGTTCAGAAGGAGAATTTGAAGAAAGTTCCGAAACGGAAATTTCAGTAAGCTCCGAGGGTGAAAAAGAAAGTTCTGAAGGCGAAAATGAAGAAAAGGGAGAAGAAGAAGTGGATGACAAAAAGGATAAAAAAGCGCCCACCAAAAAAAAATATAAACGTTGCAGAAATGGTAAAATATTGATGAAAACTAATATCCATTACATTTTAGCCTAACAGTAAAATTTCTATTAACTTTTGTTCTAATTTATGTTTTGTTAAACTCTTTTAGACATATATGAAATCTTGGATGATGAAAGTGATTCGGATTTCGACGTAATCCCTGCAACTGCTGCAGATATGATACATCTGGAAAAAGATCGGGTTGCTGTGGAGACTGATTCACATCAGCAGATAGATAAAAGCGACAACGAATGTGAAAAAATGAAAAAGCAGGATACGAAACAGTCCAAGGATGCGAAAGGTACCAATCGTCACACGCACTAATATTTTTAGTGGTTCGGATTATAATTTAATCATATAGATTTAAAGCTCTGTTGGATGACATTTTTAAAAGCGAAATGCATTATTACATAAAACACAATGTGTAATTATGTGGCAAAAGATGAACCATAATTACCAAAGCATACGCTTTGCTGGATGTTAAAAATAATCAAGTTAATTAACACTAGCATAATTATTCTATTAGGCAATTATGATATTATCTGTATACCATTTTCTTCCGAAATTTACATTTTTCAGTTGCTATTGGCAGCATAAACAGATTTTCTACTATAATATATTTAAAAACTGGTGTTTGTTTTCTATTCCAGTTGATTGGTTAAAAGTGACACAATCCTAATTCGTCAAGTAATTATATATACATTTTCTTTTAGGAATATATAGTACAACAGGAGTCAACACGTCTTTTACCATGAGTATACCCTTCAAGAAATGGATAGACATAGTCACGATTGTCCCACACGAAATAAGATTTAAAACTAAAAAGGAGCCAGTAAGAGTTGACAAACATGAAGTTTCAACTGAATACACAAATTTATTCAGCACAGAGTTCAGCAAAATTAACAAGCACTGCACGCTAGGTTTTTATAAAAAGAGATTAGCTGACAACACGAAGGGTGGTTCGTCGGCATATTTTAGTTCCTATGCGTATTGCAATGGAAGACCATTGTGCACAGCAAAGTACACCTTCACAATCGTAAAAAAGCCTAATGAGGAGAGCAATATAATCGTCCAAGTAAAGTGAGTGTGCAATTTTACCTTATCATTACCATTTTGAACCAATTTGATCAGTAATACATATAATTTCGAAAGCTAATTTAACTGCGTGAACCAATATATTTCAACACTCGATTTTTTAGGAAAACTAGCGGTCAAATTAAGCATCTAGTTGGTGAAGAGCGATCGAGGCAACTTCGAGGCGAAGAAAGGAGAATCGTTAAAAAGGATTTGCAGTGTATGAAGGCATCAGCTAAGCAAACAAAAATGTATGCGGCTGCTGATGTAGATCACTTAAATGTTGGCAATTTTACTCCAGTGAAGTCTTTACTCGTTCTTCGCAAAGCAAGATCCGAAGTAAGTTATTTTTACTCAAAAATATTAAAAATTTGTAATAACAAATAAAAACTACAATTTTCTAATTGCAATCAATTTTTTTCAAATATGATCAGGGTTTTAAGGAGGATGACTTTAGCCCTGATCCATTAACGGATTTAATATTTACATACTTGGATCTCAAAAATACCGTGACGAATACAAAATTAAATGGTTACGTTCAGAGACTTTCACTTTTTCCTTTTCAAATGATGTGTTACACCCAGTATCAAATGCAGTTGTACAGAATTATGACCCTTACTGACGATGAGATATGTCTCTTTTTTGATGCGACACAAATACTATCCAAAGGTGAAAAGCATTTTTTCTTTTGAGCTCATCAGGTTTTGAATTATATTTTAAATGAATTATACTCTTCAATTAGGTTTACCAGAACCAATGGATACAGGGAAGCCCCTTGTGTGGACTCTGTGTATGAAAAATTATAAAGTTGGGGGACCACCATTTCCCGTAGCCGAATTTGTTTCAACTGATCAGAGTTTCATTGCTGTCGCAGTTTTTCTGCTCACATTTTTTGAAGAGTACACTACCTTTACCATTATTATTTCTTAAAGACAAATACACATCACTGAACGTTTATCTGGCCCAAATACAGTTATTTTCCTGTTCAATAATAAATACCTGAAGCTTCTTCTGGTATTCATTATTTTTTTAGTGTGCTGAGATTGCTTTCAATTGATGTAAAATTTTCCTAAATTTTGATACCGTTCGAATTGAAAATGTAGACCTGACACGTTGAGCTGCTGTGTTTTGTATTTCTGGAGACACTTTGTAACATATGATTTCTGGTTTACAGCTACAAAAGAATTTATGACGACGTCAGACCATTTTATGGATTGAAGCAATTGGAAATGGATTTCTCAAAAGCACAATTATCAGCAGCGATTTTTATTTTCAATGGCTGCAACTCCACCGCGTATTTTAATAAATTGTGGCGAATATTGGCATGTTCAAAGGTTGAAGAAGTGGGTAATGTTTTTCCAATTCATATATGCCGTGTGCATGTTCTCAACTTTATACGCAGAAAGGTATTAAAATACTATAAAGAGCCAAAAGGAAGGAATGAAATTCTGAGTTTTTGGTCCCAATGGTCACATGCATTTGTAAGGTGTGTAAAGTTGGGATCTTTTCGACGGAGAATAAACGATGTTTTTGTTATTGCTGGCAACTATTTCAACACATATGAAGTACAACACCTAATACGCAATATCAACACTCGCACAGATCATACAGGTTTGCTCACTTATGTTTAAGAATTTGTCTCAAATTCTTAATATCTATTTGTTTTTAAGCTTGTCACATTTTTAAAAACGTTTTCATGATTCTAGAAATGCTGGTAAAGATTGCAATAGTAAATCATTAACATTTTTTTAGAGAAAGAAGACTGGTCATGTCACACCTATGAAAATTTTACGCCATCAACCCCGTTTTGGAGAAGATCCGCTTTCGGAAGTTATGCTGAGCGGATTTGGAGTAGTGTTGAAAAATCCAATGTTACATTGCAAGTAACTGAAGGAAGTGCTTTGCCAGAGAAAGAAAGGGGGAAAAATATATATTTTAATGCACAATTTGCAAATTATCTAAAAGTTCATGTGTTTCCGTATTTCCCCGTGTTAACACACTCGATACTACACATGAAGGGATTGTCATACAAAAATGACACGAACAACATGGCAGGTAAAATTTAAGCGCAACTTAGCTTATTTAAATTTTAAGTAGAATATTTCGCGTTTTAAGTATGTATTTTAATTAATTTCAGAAAACTATAACAAGCATTCAAAAATTGATTTGACGCCTGACTATGTCAAAACAGCTTATGCACGCTGGGTTAGACATCAGTATGAGATGACTATAGGTATTCCCAAAATATTATTACGGTATTTTTTATGATCGGGTAGTCGAAGATAAAGTATATTATATATATGAATACATTCTGCGCAGGATTTTGCAAGCAGCTTGAAGCAGCACTTCCGCCACATTTAAAACCAAAAGAAATGGAAAAAACTACAGCCCGTGGTAAGAAAGGTAAACATAAGACTGGTAAACTTACCATCCAGGATATTAGAAAAAACAACGTAGTCTTAGTCCTGCTGTTACTTTACATAAGTTGATATTAGTGCACACATGTAGTATTTTTTCTATAAATAGCTATTTTTATCACAATTATTTTTTAATTCAGTTTTTATGTGATATATATTTCGTGACTTAAGGCCAATTTTAATTTGCCATCTTCACAATTCAGTTGAAATTGAATCAATGTACTGTATTTTCCGAGTTTGAACCTCTTGCGCTGTTTATTTTCTACAATTTGAGCTCAAAATTGTTTGTATCAAGGAGATGGTTTGAAACAATCCAGTACGACCTAAATAATATGTGATAAAGCAGTTTTAACAAAACATGTGTGGACTTTCCATTCGGGGTATTTTCTTTCCTGTTAGCCCCAGCCAATCAAATTACTGGGAACCTTCTTTGCCTTTAAGACATCTTCAAATTTATTACCTATTAAATCGTAGGTACATCAATAGCATTTTCCTCAAACTTTGAAACTATTGTTCTATCGTTTTTAGACGTTTATTGACCCTTTCTAACTCAGACCCGCGTTTGGTGACTTGAAGTTATAACCCTGCAAATATAGTATGTTCTATATTGGTAATATTTTTATTCTTTCACTATAATTTCAAGCACATAAGCTTGCCAGTAGTAAATCTTACAATTTTTTTAAGAGCTGGGGCTCAGCCAAGGTAAATATAGGTAATGCTAAATGTAGCCAAGGGACATTGGTTGAAATATACTTTGTTATAAAATTTTTATATTTTTAAAACAGTTAAATCACCCTGTGCGTTTTTGAAATATATAAGATGCCCTAAGTGAACGGAAGGTTCCCTGTAAATTTTGATAGGCTTGGGCTAACATTAAAAATATACCCCAAATGGAGGGTAACACCACCCTCACAATTGTTTATTGCTAAATCTTTGTTATCACATATACATTCTCCAGACCGTATTTATGCGTTTCTAATACTGATATAAATAACTTTGAGCTTAATACAGACTACAGAATAAACTATAAATACATAATGATATTGCTAAAAGCTGCAAAGCGGATAATTAGAATTTGCACAAAGTAATCAATTCTGTATAAAAAATATGACAATAATATATTTTCTTTTAACTGTAGCCGTTAAAACCAATTACCTATTGGCATCTGAATAGTTTTTGATAATAATGTAAACCAGTTTGGTTGAACCTAATTTGTAATTTTCACAACATAGGAAATGAAGAAGCAAGAGGAAGTCCTGAGAAAGACCCGATAATATTTAGTAAAAAAGGCAAACCAAGATATGCAGCTGTATCCCTAAAGACGTCACAATACTTCGGCTTAAATTTTGTTCCATGGGGCTGTACGTATTACGTTAAAAACAACAAGTATGTAATAATGAATACCTGCACAATCGATGGAATATTGCAGGGATTATATATTCTCTATAAAATGGTACCCGCGTTTTTTGAAATATATACTCAAATGACGGCTTCAGACGACGTAATTGAGGCTAATCTCGTCAAATGTATTAATTATGTAAATGAAAAGGAGTATGCCAAAGCGCAATTCAATTGGGCAACAAAGCTCTTAAATAAAGCCGCAACACCAGTAATTGACTTACTGGGTGACATCATTGAAAACGGATTGGTTCCAATTCAAACATTTGCAACGGTTGTTCAAAGAAAGACGTGTTTGCGCGATAGCTGTTCTATGCTAAATATACACAGGGAGTTACGTCGAACAACCCTGTTCATTCAAGTTGCAGGTGTAGCCGAGTTTGTTGGCAGGATGAATGGTCAGCAGGTCACTTCAAAGTGTCCAGCTTGTAAAAGCAATCGTCAAGAATCTTTTGCGTTTGATTGCGAGTATGCTCCTTTTTTTATATTTATTAACATTACGGGTGGTGTTGCGGTTGATGGGAAAAGTCTACAAAGATTGGCCCCGGAAAGAATAACAATTCTTGGTAGCAATTTTAGGCTATTCTGTACTAACATTTTGAGCAATCCGAGGAGCCACTTTTATTCAATTTTTTACGTGGAAGGGCACAAAATTTTATATGATGGAACGAAGCCAGGTTTTTCAGTATATAAATCAATTCCTCCTAGAAATGTACTTAGCAGCTTATGGTATTACCATGACGGTAACTGACGAAACTGAATTCATTGATAATAGTTACATCAACAGAATTCGTTTGATAAACAGCGTACTAACTTATCCCACAATTCAGAAAACATCGGAGACCCTACTACCAATATTACTATTTAATAAATTGACCATTATTTTTTTGATAAATAGTAGTCTTTAATTATTATATTTTGAATACTGCTATTAATTGTTGACTAACGATTGGTATTGTTATTGACTATTGGCTACTCAATTTTAAATAAATATATATCGAGATCTGCGATATTGTATTATACAAGCATGGCCATGGGAATAATTAGAACTACATTTCGAGAGGTGCTGGGCTAATATTTTGTAGTCATTTTAGCACACCTCAATACATACCGCAGCTATAATTATCAATATACTATTATAATACTTTGTAAGATTTGTTCAACCTCTGGTTATTAATATACTATTGTAATACTGTGTAAGATTTGTTCAACCTCTGGTTATCAATATACTATTATGATACTTTGTAAGATTTGTTCAACCTCTGGTTAACTAGGATGAGCAATATGTATATAATAAATAATAATAATATATATGTATAATATATAATAAAAATAATAAATATGTATAATATAATAAATTAATATCGACGAAATTCCACATTTCCATATTTTGCTGCATTCGCAAATGATTTTTTGATTTCAAAAGACAATTGGTATTACCGTATTCTCCATAATTGCCGCCCACTCTCTAATAAGGGCCTCACCTAAAACTTCCAGTTTGCCTTCGCGCCAATGCGCGCCTATTAGAGTTTCTGTGTCAACTGTAATTCCCGCCCACTCCCTAAAAAACGCCCCCTTTCTAGTAAGCGTTCCTCAAAAAACATCCAATTTGGCTAAGCGCCCATGGGATTAGAGAAAATACGGTATCTGAACTGATTCATGCCTGCATAGCATCTACGCTTGACTTCAAAATCATAGCAAATAACAAAAAGCATAGAAGAAAACTTAATCTTGAGAGCAGTAATCTTGACGAATGCTTAATGTTTTCTACGGAAAGCCAGGATTATGCCGGTTCTATTATATGCTGTAGTAGCTGCATAATGGCCAGCCAGTCCTCGCCAACAGACGTTTTGCTTCTCCAGCTCACAGTGAGGGGTAATTCTACAAAGCATTGACTAAACTGCATTCCTAGCATCGCCATTTCCTGATCACTTCACTAAATGATATACTAATAAACTTGTAACTGTACATGTTGGCTGATCGACGTACTATTGTACTTACTAACATAAAATTAGTTTATCGATATACCGTTTCGCTTTTTACCACCAATATTAGCAGATCGACCTGATATTACTTTTTTAGCATAAAATTAATTAAATCGAAAAATTCACGTGCTGTTTCATATAAAAATTAGGAAATTTTCAGTAAAAATTCCAGCTGATCGACAAATTTCAGCTGGTGACTTGAGACAAGTTTTTGGGTGACTAGAGACAAGTTTTTGGCGGATTTGAGACAAGTTTTTGAGTGACTTGAGATATGTTTTGGGTGCCTTGAGACTCTTTTTTGGGTGACTTGAGACAAGTTTTTGGGTGATTTGTGACAAGTTTATGGGTGACTTGAGACATGTTTTGGGTGACTTGAGATAAGTTTTAGGTGATTTGAGACATGTTTTGGGTGACTTAAGACAAGTTTTGGGTGACTTAAGACAAGTTTTTGGGGGACTGGAGACAAGTTTTGGGTGATTTGAGACAAGTTTTTGGGGGACTGGAGACAAGTTTTGGGTGATTTGAAACAAGTTTTTGGAGGACTTAAGACAAGTATTGGGTAACTTGAGACAATTTTTTGGGGGACTTAAGACAAGTTTTTGGAGGACTTAAGACAAGTTTTGTGTGACTTGAGACAAGTTTTTGGGGTACTTAAGACAAGTTTTTGGGGGACTGGAGACAAGTTTTGGGTGACTTGAGACAAGTTTTTGGGGGACTTAAGACAAGTTTTTGGGGGACTTAAGACAAGTTTTTGGGGGACTGGAGACAAGTTTTGGGTGACTTGAGACAATTTTTTGGGGGACTGGAGACAAGTTTTTGGGGGACTGGAGACAAGCTTTGGGTGATTTGAGACATGTTTTTGGGCGACTTGAGTCATGTCGGAAGGTTGTCGGTTGGCTGTCGGACGACCCCATAAGAATAACATTGTCGGATAACTTCACGTTCATGTGTCGGATGGTTGTCGGACGACCCCATAAGAATAACATTGTCGGATAACTTCACGTCGGATGTCGGATAACTTCACGTCTGATGTCGGATAACTTCACGCTGCCGTCTTCAGGCCACGATCACTATCGATATGTGGCTAATGGGACGATCCATAATTACGAGGCCAAAAATTATCTGATTGGTTTTTAGTCTAAAATACTACAATTGATAATGATATTCACTAGGTATTTAATCAAATCATATAGGTACATAAGACATGTCCAATAAGTAAGGTTCCTCCTCCATTCAAAGTGCTCCACCTCTAAACTCAATATTTACATCAAATTTTTATGACATAAAAATTCCGTTTTTTAGCAATCAACCAAATTCTTTTCTTTATAGCTGACTGTGTGCAAAATTGGCCAAGGTCTCTCCAAAAAGAATTTTCCCGACTTTCCCAAGATCTTTGGAGATTTTCCGATTTTGATTCAGGCACAACTTTTTCATCATAATGTTATGATAAAAGTATTACAAATGGTGATTTGGTGATGTTAAGTTGCAAATCACAATCATCTATGAAACGAATCAGAAGAAATATCCTAGCTTCCCAAAAATACCAAAATTGTATTTTTCAGTTCAGTAGCCTCAGAGGAGTAAGCATTTTGAAAAATTTGTCTGCAATTTGACTGCGTTAACACAATCGGTCAAAAATAATCGTCTCTGAAGGCGGTTAATTTTAATTATAGTTGAGTATTTATTTCAATTGCTAAATGTCAATTTTACGCAAAAATACTGAATCATTTTGATTTGTACACTATTCTTAGAAATGCCTGTGTGCAATGCAAAATGCAAAAACTGATGTGCAAGCATAGAAGAAAGATTAACACTAAACTTATTCTATGCAATAATTATTACCAGCGAAGCTGGGTATGCTTTCGTACAGTCAGTCCGTCCGTCCGTCTGTCCGTCCGTCCGTCCGTCCGTATACAAAATAACGTCCGAAGT
>JAQFYC010003528.1:0-20430 GCA_034694165.1 Tomocerus mixtus
GACGTCCCTGAGACCACTTTCCTGTCGCCAATTGTAGTTTAAGGGACGTTTAGGGGACGTTACTTTGCTACGTGGGTTCATCCGTAATAAATTTGTCAGTGAGAAGATTAAATCGGATGAGATACAGGACAGGGCCCAGTTCAATTCTTAGATTCTTCCCCACCGGTTCCAAACCTTTTAATCTGCATTGCTCAGTTGCCCACCTAGTTATTACAGAAGTATTAGTTATAATTTGCAGTCTGTTCCGACACTTACAAATAGCTAAGTAATACTTTTAAACTTTATTGAATGTCGCGGATTAGGGACCAGGACAACGAATATAAAATAACTTACATAATGCACCCATTGTAAACATAGCTTTCCGCGCATCGCAGTTTACCGGATTTTAAGGTGAAGCCCAGCTCTTTTTGGCTTAGTTTATTAAGCGCTGTTGAAGAGAATATATTTTCAGCGCCCCTGTATTATTAAAAGTCGGAAGGATTACTGTTGGAAGGAATACACACACATATATATATATATATATAATATGTGTTTATAATTAGATATATGTATAGATTATAGTACCCCGAAATACAGCTACGAATTCTGCGCTTAATTCTTGTAGAGTTATATCCTTTTAGATAAAACGGGTTTCGGTTTAGCAGCAAAAAAATGTCAATCGTTTTCTCCGCAGATTTTTTGCATAAGAAAGCGTAGATAAAATGTTCCATTCGCCTTGCGATGTTATCAGCCAAATATTTGCAAGCCAATTCCATAATCCCAACGGCAATGGCTGGAGTCATGTCAGCTGGAATGTTGTCTAGCTGAGAAAAATCCTCTTCCCTCCACTCCTGGTACATGCTCTGAAAGAAATTTGTGAACAAATGTCAAAAATATGATTAGCATTCCATACAATTTAATTTAATTAATCTAATTTTAATTATTAAATGGTAGAGCGGAATAATAATTTTAGGACATTACTGTTAACAAACCTTTAGAAAGGCACTGAACAAGTCTGGGTGGTCCTCCATTAGAAGAATGACCCTCCTTGGACTTTCCTCCTCCTCATTCGAGTTGCTTCCTGCCCACCTTTCACTCAACATTGCTTCAAAAACCGGCGAGTGACCCGCCACAATAAGTGAGTGGCATTCAAACTCCCGCATACCATGTCCAACTTTAAACACTAGATCGGTCAAAATCTTTTTTTCGAACATGACGTTGATAATACCTGAAAGACCAGAGGCTTGATCCCTCCAATTAACGTCGTCCCGTTTTGCTCTCCTGGCTGGAATTACAACAATTGCTTCTGTATCTGGTACAGAGTCATCTTGGCTAGGTTTCGTCCCGGGCATTGTCGATTGTCTGTTAAATTCTTACACAGTTAAGTTATTTAAATTAGTACCTGGTTTATAGTCTGGTTTGGTGTTTAAAATAAATAGAAAACTAAAACTTGTATTTGTAATTCAATAGACCTTTTTACGGTTCCACGTTTGGAGGTCCCTTCTCTTTCCTATAGGTGATGGTGATAGGAGTCGGAGTGCTGCGGTTTACTTTTGTAGATATTAGAGATGTGGTTGTACAAACACAGCAACAACGCTAGTATGACACGAATCTTAGCAAAATAAGAGTAACCGTTGACAATCATTCTTCCCGCGAGGAGTACAATCCGAGTTTTAGCATACAATCTCACATAGCCTCAAGCTCAAGAAGAAGACACAATTTTTCATTGGGAACTTTTGCGTGTTTTTGGCAGATCAGTATAAGCAGAGACGATATTATATACTGCGAGTACTTTCGTACTTTCTACAGAGAACTCTAAAGTACATAGGCCATCTGGTGGAGTTTAGATGTTTACGCTCCTTCAGCGCCAATTCACCAATAAATTCAAATAACATTCATACTCCACTGCTTTTCCAGTAAAATTTTGATATCACCATTGCATTCAGCATAGTCGATTTAGTTTATGTACCATTTTTCATAATTTTAGATGCATTAATTTAGATTTTAGCATTACCATTCATTCAATTGGTAGGTCACCCCTTCTATATGATTTGGATTGGAGTGACCTACACATGCAATTTAACAAAGAACAAAAGTTCAATTGGTCGCTTATGATAACATAATAGCCAACACACATGTGTGATATGCAGCAAACTTACCCACTATTACATTTTCTTTCTGATCGCATGAATAATGCTTTGTAAAATATATTACCTATACAAACACAAAACAAAAAAATAAAAATAGGTTGTCTACTGCTTGTCTGACAGCAAAATAAGGTTTTTTAAAATTGATTTTTTGATTTTGTAGATTTAGAGAAAAAAATATTAATTAAATTAAATTAAATTAAAAGGAAGAATTTTGAAATATTATATATATTATAACATTTTATGTGTTGGAACTGATGAATGTCCTCCGGGTCATTTCATTGGCTCCATACATGGCCGAAGTGGTGAAGCTCATAGGATTAATAAAGGAATAAATTGCGTGAAACCTGGTGAAGAGGGTGGCACCCGAAAAAGTGGCCATGGAGTGACCGGTGGCTATGCTTTCGACGATGCCCCTTTTGCAAAGAATGGGAAAAGACCCATTGAATTTAGAATAAGGGCCTATAACGAGGGGGTGACTGGTATCCAGATTAAATATGGCAATAACTTGCCCGTCAACCTTAACCCAACACCGACTCCTGATTTTTGTTAGTATTTACGCGACATATAGGTAACGTTAAATTGCATTCGTGTTTGGGTATACGATTTTTTGCATACGTTTTCCTTTTTTCCCCCTAAAATTGGAATAACTCAAAATCGCGTGATGTCGTGTAATCCACATTCTTCTTACTACATGAACTAACTGTTATGATATAAGTTTCAAAAGTTTCTGCATGATTTAGCTAATGTCGTAATTTAGCCATTATAATTTTAGTTGTATTAATTGTAATGATACTATAAGAGGATACAATCAATAAATGAACTATTATTATGCAATACTACTAGGAGCTTATATTACACTCAGTCTTGGCGCCCGCAGCCATAGGCGAAGTAAGCTATAACCTGTATCAAATTTTTGAAAATCTTAATAATTACATGTAAGTATTTAAATAATTTGCCATATCTAATATCTGTGCCTATACACAAATTTTTTGCCTATGATAGCCTATGTCAAAAAAATTCCTGTGGGCGCCCCATGGAATTCCACAGTACTCCGGGTTGCATTCGCATGGATATTGGATACTCATATAGTTGTATTTCTGACGCCATTAGTTTCCTACTGATACTGGGCAAAACGCGTAAAGGAAACGCATTTTTTGAAGGCATATGCTCACAGGCAAAGTGGTTCCGTTACAAAAAACTGTCAGGCTTCGGGAGACAGCATTTATAAATATTTTTACCTAATATCTCCTATGTTTGTGCCCTAATTTATGAATCGTAAATTATAAAAGTTTTTACATATATTCGAAATAACAGTATAAAATCTTCAGGCGAAAAATTATTATGACCGTGAAAGGTCTGGCTAATAAACTGACGTTGACTTGCCTTTTGGAATTAAAAGATATTGTAGTACTAGCTTTTGCAGATGATTCGTGTTTACATAATAAAGCGAAATGCAGAAGTACCAGAAGGTATTTAAAAGTATTTTTAAATGTATTGTGCATGATATTTGGGACATTATTTGTGTACAGCCATGACTTATGGGTATTCTTCCTGTTCTAAACACTCACTGCAAAAATACAAATTCTGTAAATAATATATTATGTCAGTAGTATAGTAGTGGTAGTAGCACTTCATTATAGCTGTCAACTAGTGTGCAGTATAAAGTAGGTCACATTGATCCCAAATCCCAAGTATGAGCTCAGTAGCATGCAGCAGGAAAAACAACAGGTACATATTACTACTACGTCGTCAGTAGTAGAAAATATCGATTTTATTTTCGCCCTCGCACAACGAAGGATTCGTTAACCTCTGCGTTGCATTTGCAAGGCTTGTTCAGCATTGACTGGTTGTCTGAAATCTTATCTCTTGTAAACAAACCGTAAATATTAGTATTATTACTTGACATCGTTAAAGATGCAGTCCAATCATATGTTAAAGCCAACACCTAACCCCTGCTGCTGTTGTTCCCTAAAGTCAGGGTCCACGGTCATCGCAGTATTTGAGATTGTAAGTCAATTTTTCAATTTTGAATCTTAATTAATTAAATCCCAAAACAAAGTAATTTAACGAGAAATATATTTTAGCTGACATACAACATTTTGCATAGAAGCTACATAATCCGGAAATATTTTTTAAATAACCATTGTCAAAAGAGAATACACACAAGATGTACTTCTCCAGTTTTAAGTTATTTAAATGTTATCAACAGTCTTTCTTCGCTAAACTAGACATACCTACCATAAATCTTGCAATAGGAATTATCTGGGATATATCTGGGACTGTGTACGATTTTATTAATTTATACACATTCTATTATTATTATATACTGAACCATTTTTTCGGTTAATAACTACACATAATATATAATGTATGTGCATATTTTACATTGAATTATCGCTAATTGTGCCTGTGCTGGCTGTATTTGTACTTTGTAAAAATGTGTAATATATATTATATATGTTCAAAAGTATATTTAATTATACATTATATACTTAATTTGTAATGAAGCTTATTTTATCAAATAAAATCACAGAGCAGTTTTTCTATGATATTTACAACCGGAAATACAATGAAGTAAATAATAGATTAACAGGGAAAATTAATCCTAACTTAGCATTAACCTTAAATTATTTATAGCATTAATTTTCATTAATGACACTCCTATTTATAACACTACTATCTATTTAAAGTACCATATTACTTATTATACATATATGTGATCGTTATTAACTTTACAGCTATAGTAATATATTTTCCGATAGATTGGTGGCATACTGGGGGTTATTTTGCTATCATTTGCGTTGATGTATGGAAATACGGCTATTTTGGAACCTGGAGAACGGAGCAACTACGATGATCAATATCAACAAAATGGAGTATACAGCTACATGGGAAAAGGGGGATCTCAACATACTAGTACTTTAATATTTTCGAAAAATAATGTTATATTATATTATATTAAGATGAAAACGTATGAATTATTTGAGTCTTAGCACCTTGAAAATGTATGATGAACGCAGTAAAAATAAAAATTATTATTTCCATTTTAAGTTGCTCCAGCTGTTGGAGAGGTAAAACCAATGTCAACATTTACGTTCATCATTGTCATCATCGGGATCCCGCTAAACGCAATTGTCACAATTTTTGGCTGTTTGTTGATACATGCCATTCAAAACGTATTTAGAAAAATTTAATCAATATTTTAATTTCAGATTTTTGAGATTATTCAGAGATATTGCAAAAGGATAAATTTTGTAAATAATTGCAGAAAAAAGAGAGGATTCTGGGCATATGGGTCGCTTTCCGTATTGGCACGATGATATACGCAATTGTTGTCTGTGCAGTGCAATATTTATGCACTGGAGAAGAAACTGGAAAGGAAGTTGCAGAAGTGGCTATAGCAATGGTCATTTCAGCATGGCTTATTTCCGTGGTTTATTACTATAGAGAAGAAATCATCGTGAACGCAGCAAGTGGAAACGGGGGAGGAATGGTGTACAAAATGCCAAGTAATGTTCACTTCGCTTGAATCCTATTGCAGGCTTGTGTCAATGAGAGTTAAATGATCAGTGTAGCTTTTTATTGTAGCTTTATGTACTCACCCAAAGGTGCCAAAAATATTTACGGAGTATATGTTTCACACAAAAGTGATTCTAACAAATAGTTCCTTTTAATGTAACCCAAAATGCTGCTTGTCATAGAATCATCGTCTTGTTCAATTTATTTATTATATGACAACTACAATAGTACTATATAATTTGTCAGTTGCCAGTAGTGTGGTCCTTCAAAATATAATTGAACGGCTCTGTGACCAATTCTTAATTATTTCATTCTATCCTATAAATCTTTCACTCACGCTTGAATTCTGAAGTCCAAACGTTTCTCATTCACTGACGCCATTTTTTAGAATCCTGAGCTAAAATTTAAAACATTGCCCATAGATTAGTAAATGGCGTAACACAAATTTTGTCAGCACAAGTCATTATCTCTGTATAGTTCTAATAAAGCAAGTTTGTACATAATACTTATGAAATATAAACAGAGATACTCTTGAAAGCAGTAATGTATAAACATTTTGAATTTTATAAGCAAAGGTTGTAATTGTAAGTGTATAATGACAGACAGTACGTGACTGAACTGTACGGTTAACAAGAATGTAAATTTTTTCTAAATTTCCAGCAGTATTTATTAGGTACGAAGAAAATTAATATTTGTACATGCTACAATATAGTATTGCAAATATATTATAATTTATTGCAAATAATAATGGACTGGAAAAGCTGCCAAATGCATTTAAAGCTGGTTGGGAATTAGACCACTGTTGGTATAGGTATAAACTTTGTAAAATATATTTAGCATAATAATCGTCAATTGTTAAATAATGCTAAAGATAAACTCGTATAACATTTAAAAAATATTGCTGTATCAATGTGCATATGTGTACCTGCCAATATTAAGCTTAAAAATAAAGCATTACAATTAAATACGGTATCAATAGATAACTGAACGTATCATAGATTATTTACTCTTAATCATGGCATACTAATCATGACACTTTATTCTAATTTCTCAAAGATTGAATAATAGAAATAAAGATAATACAAACATTTCAGATTATCAAAATTTAGCAATTTTATGTAATAAAGCAGCAAAATTAATCTTTTAAAAATTTATTACACTGTATAAGGTTTAAATAATATCCTCGAGATAAGTTGGATTAATAGGGCTTCCTAGTAATGACAAAATGTACCATAACTTCAATGTTTTTAAATCGAGTGTAGTAAATACATGCAAAACTACTAAAATGGATTTAAAGTTTTATTTTTCAAAATATTCAATTAATAGTAGTTATTAAAAAGTGTATAAATATTATGGAATGTAATAATATATATTATTAAGTACGGAGTATAATTATCCAGAAGAATTTCAAAGAGTAATAAAAATAATTATTAGTAATATTTAAAGTCCACTGTTTTGCACCAAAATATTATTCTTCCTTAGGGGCTAATTTATGCAGTCCAATTATTTCTCTGTATCTATTTGCAATTACAGGCCAATCTGTAACAGTTTCAACTCTATCCTGATCTCCTATACTGAGCCGAGATTCTTTCAACTGCTGCGTTAATTTGGCGATGTTAAACGAGACTCCTCCTCCTCCTATACCTATAAAATAAAACAAAGATATTGAAAAACCCGTTGACACATCTCGCCACAAAGTATTTTATAAATAATTTGGTACAAAAATATCAGATTAGGAGTTGCCTTTATTATCATTATTCGCCTGGACTCTTCGGTACAAGTCTCTCCACCTTTCTTTAGGTGTCATGCTAGCAAATTCACTTTTCGCTGGCTCGGCGACTTTAGTGACTTTCGGTTTAGGCTTCGGAACTGCAGCTTTCTCTTTCTTGGCTTTCTTGTCAGCTAAAAATAAATAGGGAATAATTATTTATTTTAATGTAGCAATAAATAAGAGATAAAAATTTCAAATTTTTCAAAAGAATTTTTTTCCATTAGTTTTGCAATTTTTGAATTAAGTGCTAACTTTTCAAGTAAAATGAAAATATCAATATTTATGTCAAGCGGAATTAAATTCTAAATTACGTATTAATACGAACAAACAATAGATTTGAGTACCTTTCCTATTTTTGCATTTATTGTATATCCAAATGACCCAAACTGTGAAAATATTTATAGGTGAGGGAGTGGCCACTGTTCTATGGTAATTGCAAATCAGTTTCGCTAGCCCATATTTCCATTCTATATCAGACTGAGCTTGAATGCGTTGATACGTGTCAGACATCATAGCGATAAGTAAGTTGATTAGGACAACTACAGTGACTACCATAAAAACAGCAAAAAATAATTTGAACAAAATCTCTGTCCATTCTGGCTGACCCGTTTCTACTTTCATTATCTCTGCGTCCGCCTGACCAAAGAGGCCAAAGAAAAGCCATTCGAAGGCGTCAACAGGTGTGACGAGCACTATAAATTGGCAAACAAGGAAATATTTCATTTTAAAAACCTAAATCAGATTACAATTTACGAATAATGTTTTCCCGATTACATGTAGGAAATAATTCCCCATGTCATAATACATTTTCGTTGTATGTATGTTACCGGTAATTCCATATTCATCGATAGATGTATTGTCAAAGGTACCCCAACAAGACTTAGAAAAAAATAAACTTTTTGGATTCCCTTATAACATGGTAGCAAATATGTATCAATCGAAAGCACTAGTAAAGAGCTTTAAGACAACACTAATTTCATTTTTCTACGGTGTACCATTCAAGAGTAATGCAAAAGTCCGATTTTCGGATTTTTCGGATCCCATTGATTACTCATGAATTGGACACCGTAGAAAAATGAAATTAGGGTTGTCTTAAAGCCCTTTACTAGTGCTTTCGATTGATACACATTTGCTACCATGTTATAATAAGATCCAAAAAGTTGATTTTTTTCTAAGTCTTGTTGGGGTACCTTTGACAATACGTCTATTAAGTAGTTGGTGAGTTAGCTTTGCTTACCTCCGGATGGAAGACCACTTGTAAGTGTCCTATTGGGAGAAATCATATCCTCTGGATTTCTCTCATGTACAGGATGATTTAAAGCTGCTATCATCAAACAAAATCCCAACATAAAGATGAGGAGAACAGCAAGAAATCTTGCAAGATCCTTCATCAAGTTTCCAATGATAATAGCCCAGGGTCCAAATAAATAGTGGAAGGAGAGAAAGTCGAGTATTTGCACAGTGGCGAGAAGAACAGCACAGGCGAACATTTGATTCCGAATGTAGAGCAGAATTCCATAGGAAGCCTTTTCGATTAGGAATCCCACCCCGTGGGCAATGACTCCAAAAATATTGAAGAGGATGACAGCCGATTTAATCCAGCCCAGACCTCCTTTGTCAGATGGATTCAATATTTCCGAAACAATCAGCCCCACGTTCCACACTAAGAATATCCACTCGAACCAAAATGGAAATAAATTCGATCGGATAGGGAATACATTGACAATTGGGGTGACACAAATTAGACAGAGGAGTGTCATCAAATAAATGTGGGAGGTGAGATAACTCATAAATTTAATTATGGGAATTTTGTAAAATCTGTGGCCTAAGGGTAACGAAAATATGACCCAGATGGGAGGCAATAAAATAAAAGATAAAAACAAAAGCATTAATTTCCAGCTGGCCCATTCCAGATTCCCGACCCAGACTTCTTGCAAGTAGCGCTGTACAACAGAGTGGGCTACAACTTCCTTTTGCTCGTTTTCAATCAAAACGTCCAGAAGCTGGACACCTTTACGGTCTACCGACAAAAGAATTTTTCCAGGAGATTCCGCACTCGCCGCCAGAACTAGCTAAAATGATTTTTTTTTAATTTTCACGAGTATAATGACGAAATTAGTATATTTGAAAATCAATTAAAATTCTAACCAGCTCAGCTGTCATTCCTTCAATTTGTTTCGAGGCAGCTATTAATTCCTTTTCTCTTTCTTTTTCCTAGGATCATAATAATTGAGGTAATTTTTTCGTGAAAAATGAGCAGAAATATGCAAAAACGATTAATATTCAAAGGAATTAGTTATATTAGTTACTTTTGATGATACAATTAAAAGGGTATTGGATAGTTTTCCAGCAACTTCTACAGGGGCCGGAGAGACCAGTACGAATTGCATTAACGGTTCATTATTCGTTTTTTTCCCACAGATGGTCAAGTGGAATACAAACTGAAAATTAGAAGAAATGGGAAATATTATTCATTTATAAAACACAACATGATTTAAGCAACAAAAACATTGATAATAGTTTTAATTGCAATAGTCATACATCATGGTCTTCCAGTAATAAGTAAGTATCGTGTTGTTTTTCCATTAAATAGTTCAGTACTGGAATACGATGTTCCGTACAGGCAAACCACATAGGTGGATATCCCTTATTGGTTTTGGCAAGTGCTGTAAAGGGAAATGTATACAATTCCATTTAAGTAATAACCAGAAAATACTATAATTAGAAAAGCATTAGTTTTCTTTGATTTTCATGTACGAGATGCTCCACTTTCGATAAAGAGTTTAACAACTTCCAGATGTCCTGCATTTGCTGCACAGTGCAACGGAGTCCAGGCATCCCTGTCCAATGCATCTATTTCAGCACCCTGGCCCAGGAGAACCTCACACATTTGTACATGACCGTGGACAGCTGCTATATGCAGACTCGTCTTCCCATTTGCATCTCTTGATTCCAGAAGTTCAGATAATCGGCTGAGTAAAAGGCCGACAACTACATCGTGACCCCCACGGCTTGCAAGATGTAAAGAGTTGAATCCCTGTACCATTAAAATTCAGTAAATATAACAAATAATAATCCAATTTAAATAATTGGATCAAATTATGAAATATTAATGAATTAATATTATATAATTATTAATATAATAGTTAATATTATGAATATAATTACAACATGACTTACAAAGCAAACAGTAGGAGCATCCACCTGCACACCCTGAATATTCAGAAGTAGACGAACGATACTTTCCTCCCCGGAATAGGCTGACATGTGCAAAGGTGTAAATCCGTACTCAGTTCCGAGTTCTTTGATAAAACTGGTTTTTTCTGAAACTGGAGCTTCTGATGTTATCGTTGCGGGTATGTATTGCAACAATTCCCTTACAGCCCCTATATAAAATAGTAAAATTTATTTCAGGTAATGAATAATATTATTTTATCGTTCACAAATAATAATATCTTAATCCAAGAATAAAAAACATGTTGGTATGCGATGTAGCGACCTTGTTGTCCATAAAATGCTGCTATGTGAAGAGCGGTCATCCCAAGCTTTTTGCTACTTAAACTAATACCAAGCGACATTTTCAAAGCGTCTATCACAGTTGTATGACCGTTCTTAGCAGCTAAATGTACTGCGGTGTATCCCTCCTTTGAAATAAAATTATATAGGTGAGTACGACTGTAATATGGATTCATAAGACGTTACTGTTACATACAGAATATAGAGAAATACAAAATTTATTTGTTACTTTATTTTCATCAGTAGCACTGGCTCCAGCATCTAGTAGGGATTTGACTAATTCAGCATGCCCACCTTCAGCAGCAATCTGTAAGGCGGTGGCGTCCGTACTCCGATTTCGGGCATTAATGACACCCTCCTTGTCAAATTTCATCAATTCCTCCAAAACTAAAATTGATCCTTGATTGGCTGCCAAGTGAGCACAAGAACTACCATCCTGTAAAAACAGAATTCATTTTGAGAAACGTTTGCGCATTATCAAATATACATAATACAATAGTAGAGGAATAGATATCCTCGGCTTTGACATATATGTATCATTATCATTAAATCGTTATAAAATGCATTTCTATGGTTTTTAACTTTATTTGCTATTTATCAAAGAAACCTCTTAGCATTGGGGTATTTACTTAGGAAAGTAATTACCTTAGTTGAGCTGGAGGCCAAAGAGCTGTTCATTTTGAGAAACAACTCAATTACTTCTGAATGATTATTTTCCGCTGCCAAATGAATCGGCTTTTGTCCTTGATCGTTTTCAGCTTCCGAATTTGCACGCAGAGCCATAAGAAGGCGGCATACTTGTAGACGACCTGCTTCCGCGGCCAGGTGCAACGGTGTTTGTTTTTTCTGAATGTGGGCAGAGCCATAGAAAACTTTTGTTAATATTTCTTTTGCTGCATTCCACACTACTTATACAGATATTCACTAAATAGTTATATTTTATTTTTGTATCTAACAATAATAAAAGTGTCAATTGTAAAATAATACTTAAGTATATATAAATATTCTGCTTTTCGATTTAAGATAAATTGCATATCTGGCTACATACTAATATGGTACTTAAATAAATAAGTGCATTCATAGATATTCCTAAACAAGTCTTTGGAAATAGAAAATGCGAGAGAATATACTTAGCTGCCAAAGGTGCATATCTGTACCTCCTACTTATTTGAAGCTTAAATGAGAAAGTAAAGTCATATAATAAATAGTAATATGTACATTTTTGAATAAATCCAATGTACGTACTTCTGTAAATTACGGATACAAAGTGAAAAGCAATCAGAGAAAGGGATTGCAATGAGCAAAATTTCTATTTAAATGGTGACCAGATCGTTAGCGCCTTATCTGAACTAAATATGTAGCCGAGTTAAACAGTAATTAAACCAGTAAATCACGGCGAAAGTCACAAGTCACTCAAATGTCGACATCAACAACATGCACATTAAATACGCCAAGTCTCAAGTGAACTATATCTTTAGTTTGTGGATTGTAAATGTCCATCTACGTTCTTGGGACGCCTTCACTTATATGAATCTACATAGGTACTCCCTAATCCACTTCAAACTGAGAGCTAAACTGTTCTACATACTCTTAAGATTGGCCTTGGCTTAATTACTTGGATTGACTTACATCGAGAACAAATCTCCAGGTAGGTTAAATGTGCCTGTTTTCATTTGATGTGCGTTAACGAACCTATGATCAATGGTACTTATTGCTCGATATATTTATAAAGGATTTAGCTTTTATTTTGTTTCTCGGAAAATTTGCGAGGACGATGAGAAATGCTTATAATTCATAAAGTCGGAGTGGTCACACTGTTAAGCCAACCTTAATGAACTTAACAATTTTGGTAACTAAAGCGATTGCTTAGCGCATATACTAAGATATATCATTAAATTAGTATTTAATCATTAATATATGGATTAGGTAAACGCTAGGCGTAGTTACGCTTTTGGACAAAGGAATGCTTCCTTTTTATACTCAGTCCACCCCGAAACCTATAACCACAAACCCGCAAACATAAACAACAAAAAATTATGTGTTTTACATTTCAAAAATGACTTTACTAAAACCGAAACTATTTTACGACGTTTGGAAATTGTTAATAGACAGCAGAGCAAATTAAAACAGTAGAGTTTAAAATGTAAAATACAATATCTTTGTTATTGGGATTTCGTGTGCTTGTCCTATGAAGGTTTGTGACTGTGGAACAATCTTTCTTCTTCTCTAAATAATAATAATAGTACCTACTTTACGTTTACATACCGAACATATCCTAGTATAATATTATTTGTAAAGTTATACGGAAATGAGAATTGGAATGAGAATAATATAATATCGTGATTCTATGCTACTTTGTAATAATTGCACGACAAATGTCAATACTACATTTATACAATTTAATCACCGTATTGCATGCTTTGCAAAGGTGTGCCACAGGTAGCTCTCTTAACGTAAAATGTCGGTGCGGTGTCGCTCGAAGAAAGAATGCACACGGGTAACCCATGCATAGAAATAGGTACATATTATTAGTGAAACTAAATAGGCACCTAGCCAAAAGTGAAAATAATATTTTAACAATCCACGCGGCTCAATGGCCTACCATTTATCTAATAATAAATTATCACCGCTTTCCTTACTCTAAATTCAGTCACTTTCTGTTGTATATAATACATATGTAGTTAACTTATACTATATTTAAAAAACAGCAGTGGAAAGATGCTTAATTGAGTTTATACGTCATACAGGGTACATTTATTGTGTGCTCTATATAAAGTACCTATATTTATATTTTAGGGAATTTTTAGAAATAGTGTTAAAATTTGCAAATGCTGCAAATTATTACCAATTTTTAATTTTGGCTAATACTAAAAGCATTCTTTTATATTCCCACATCAGCGTTAGGTCCCAGGTATATAATTTGTTTGGGTGTGAACTACTTTCGTGTAAATAAAGGCACGTAGTGTTTAAAGCCAACATCTGTATTATACCACATCATGTGCTCCTTATTGTTATTTGTTTGTAATCCTGACAACTGACATGGCAAGTTGGATTACTAATAGAGCATGCCAATTTTTACTAATGAATTGTGTACGTACTATTTTAGTGAATAAAAAAATGCGGCATTTACCAAAGTTACAATGTCCACGTACGCTCCATGCTCTTGAATAAGGAAGAAGCACAATTCCTTGAAACCGTTCTGTGCAGCAAGATGTAGGGGAGAAAGACCTATTCGAGATTTCGCATTTATAAATGCATTGTGTGCCAACAATATTCCACAAATCTCCTGTAATTTAAAAATAACGATCATATTACATAGAGGTCTTCTTTTGAATCAAATTATTAAAAATATTAAAATGTTAATGTGCCTTTTCTACTTAATTCCCTCCTTATTTTATAATTTTACTATGAATTATTAGTGTGTCGTTGATTTATTTAAGAATAACACTTGTAAGTATAATATTAAAACATCTCTGACTGCTTGATGCTCTACAAGGATCAGCAATAAATACCTTATTTCCTGCTTCAGCAGCCAAATGAAGTCCGGAACTCCCTTCTGTGTCAAAAATGTCAACTCTGGCTCCATTTTCTAAAAGAGTCTTTACAATGTCCACATTTCCACTTTTACAAGCTGTCAACAAGGGAGACCAGCCTTTAATGGATTGTTTATTAATAGAGCCTTGTACTTGTGCAGGTGTCATTTTCTTCATCATTTCTACCAAGATATCATTATTGCCCTCCTTTGCACAATAGTGAAATGCTGTTTCCTTCATCTGAAAACAATTTTATAATTGGTTACAAATAGTATAACAACAAAGAAAGAAATAATTTACTGGAAAACTCACATCTCTCGTTTGCTGGTAAACTGACGCTCCATTACTAAGCAATATCTTTGCGATCTCTTTTCCGAGTCCAGATATATCTTTGGCTTTGTTCAACGATGGAAAGGCAACTTTTCCAAGGGTCGGAAGTGTAGCAGCAGCTAATTTAATCACTTGAGTTACTTTTGGCAGTCCGGCAGTGAAATGGAGTGCACTTTCCCCTTTGTTAGTAACTGTATTACAGTACAAGGTCACTTCTACATCTCCCAGGTCCTTTTTGATACGGTTAATCAACTCTTTTACAACTTCTAAGTGGCCGTGGACGCACGCCAGGTGCAGAGCTGTGTAACCTTCCTAAAAACGCAATAATTTGCAATTCTTAGTAATTTAAAAGCCATCAATTTTGTGCAATTTAATTATACCTCGTTTTTAAACTACATATTTAGCGTGCAAAGTTTTATCACGAATATAAATGCAAAACACAGTTGTTGTACCTGATTATTACTTAAACATCTCATTTCCCGAAAGTTAAATATATGTTCATTTTATTAATATTTTTAATATAATTGTGCAACTAAATGTTACAATTCGTAAACGAATACAAATTTTAGAAGGGATGCGGAAACATAATTATTTTTCTAATCCTTTAAGAAGACATGCCAGGTACAATTAATTTGCCTTTACCTTCTATTTAATATTCTATTAAAATTAAGATGTCTGAGCCATGACAAGCATTCAATTTGCAGATTATCCTGAAATGGAATTGCATTCCTTGGAAAATACAGTTTAGCTTAGGGTTTCTTTTAAAATACTTACCTTTGACTTAGCTCCAGCATCCGCTCCATCATTCAGTATCATTTTCACAGCTTTGTGTTTGCCATGTCTTGCTGCAACATGAAGTGCTGTCTCCCCATTTTCCATTGTAAGATGCGGATCAGCACCAGATTTCAGGAGCATAAGCACACAATTTTCACCATCCTCCGCCCTGCCTGCAATGTGTAATGCTGTCTCCCCTACTTTGCCACCTAAGCAAACAAAATAAACTGTGGCAATGGGTGTCCAACTGTATCGAGTGGAATGCGCGACGGGTTTTGTCGACGAAAATAGTTTAAATGGCATATTAGAGACATTTAACACTAAATTCCCACAAAATCTCAAAGTGCCCCATGTATGGGGTGTGTTGAGATTCATATTTGAAATCCTTGTGCCAACGCCTTTAAAACGATACCCCGCTTGCCATATGTTTCTATTTAAAAATTAAGTGGGTGTGGCCAGAACTACATGGGGGTGTGGCCAATTTGGTCCAAAAACGCTGACAAGATTACTTTTTACCTCCTCTTTCGAATTCTGAAAACAGAATTGAAAAAAGTTGACGGGTTCAAAGGTTAGAGCGCGAACAGACAGACAGACAGCATGTACGAACCCATATACTGTATGGTACCGATACAGAATAAATAATATAATTCGGACCTATATCTCAATATTTCAAGTTCTGTTTCTGCTCATTCATGCAGGATGTGGATGTCAATTAGTACCTTTAATGTGTAGTTGAGCCCCATGTCCTAAAAGTGTCTCCACTGTAGAAAAATATTAAACGAAAGGATTATAAATCACACAATTTGTTAATTCATCACACCATAATTAAATAATAATTATTGATACTAATCCATGTTCTTACCACATTGTGGTTGTCCATATTCAACGGCAATATGTAGAGCAGTGTAATTATCCTAGGTATTTAAATGATTTAATATAGAAAATATTAAGCCCTATTGGACTAATAACAAATAATGAATGGTTAATAGGTAATTATTTCTACTTTCTATTAATTTAGGCTCACATGCGTTGGTGCATCCACATCTTCACCCTTTTGTAAAAGTTTTCTTATTAATTCGGAATGACCGTGTCGTGCAGCAATGTGGAGACTTCTCGCACCTCCCTAAAACATTTAATTTTTCCGGAATGTTTTTTTTTGATTAATTAATTGCTTTTTAAATTTAATATGTGTTTACCTTGTTTGGCATTTGTAAAGGCACTCCTCTGTCATAAAGAGCCATTGCCGTGGCAGGGTGTCCATGTAAGGAAGCGATATGGACAAGAGTACTTCCATCTTTCGTTCTTTCAAAAACGGACACTCTGAACTTGTCAACCAGAGTATCCAGAATATTTTTATGACCTTTCATAACTGTAAGAACCATGGGACTATTGCCTACAATAGGAAAACAATATTTATTATCAAGGTTTATCAGTTAATTTTTCCTTAAATAATAAAAATTGTATCTTGAATAAGTATGTGATTACCAAATTTATCAAGCAATGTTGCCTTGGCACGATAAAGGTAGAACCATTTTACAAAGCGCTCATCACCTTGTTCGCAAGCAATATGGAGGGGAGTTTGGTGATCGCCCTATAATATTATTTTAGTAAGATTGCCAAAGAATGAAGTTTTAACTTATTTAAAATATTAAAACTTAATAATTGAATCAGTAAAGACTCATATCTGTATTTACATTTAAAGAGTTCACATAAGCCCCTGAATCCATCAGAATCCACGCAACATCGTAATTTTTTGTTCGAACGGACAGATGAAGAGCGGTGTCTTTGTATAAGCCAGCTTGGTGATTAATTTGTTCCATGGGTTGCTTAGCAAGAAGTTCTTGGCACGCTTCTTTTGATCCCGCATTAACAGCCAAGAGTAATGGAATATTTCCATCCTAAAGGAAAATAAATAAAATGTTGAAATTTTACACCCACTAATTTAGTTAATTTTAAAAATCATCTTTTTTATATTTATTGACCTTGTCCGGCTGCAATCTTGCATTGGCACCCGTGTATTTTAAAACAGTTCCCAATAAGGGAGCATTGTTGTCTCGTTTTTTGGAGCAGGCTAAGTGCAGTACATTTTGCTTTTTTGGCTTAAGGGATTCAAGATAACATAGAAAATTTATAATATTAATGCATGAATTTATATTGAAAACTACGTGAATTTACATTTATAAACTTGCTTCTGTTAGTAAATTGGCATCAGCTCTGTTGTCCATTAGAAGCTTAAACATTTCCTCACAGCCGTATAATGCCGCAATGTGCAATGCAGTCATGCTTTCCTGAAAATATAACATAATGCAATGCTTACTTATATATTTGTTACATTTATGTTTCATGTATTAGTACACTAATAAAACTAACTAATTAAGTTTTATAATTAATTATAGCTACACTTTGCACTATGTCGATGTGTTATAAAACCGTGTACCAGACTGACAATAAATATGAACACTAAATTTTTAGCTTTGCAATGAATGCATTAATATTTTAGAATAATAAATAATAGAGACCTTCAGCAAACTTGTACTTTGTACTTATACTTTGGCGATGATACAAGTCGAAGTCTAAATTGACTTTGATAGACAGGTTCAGCTTTGGTTGTGCTTTGTACTGTACTTTGCAGTCATAGCTCCGGATTATTATTGCCCGCGAATTGAATTGAGACTGCGCACAGATGACTTGTAACTTCCCCGAGCCACACTAGAGGGCAGATACTGGCGCTAATATGGAAATGTTCTAGTTCAAGGCGCAACGTATAAAGTATAATACATTGTACTTATTTCTCAGAATTGAGTACAAAATACTTAGAATTTTGTACTTATACTTTACAACAGTGACGTCATTGATGACGTTTAAGTACAATTTGAGTAAAGTATAGCACAAGTACAGTTTTGCTGAACCTCTCTAATGCTATAGTAAAAGTACACTTCGTACTGTACAATTCTGTGCCATTATTCCCATGAAATGGGTTCCTGCATAAAGCAATACATATTCTTTAGTACACATATATTATTATATCTTTTTATTCAACTGGTAATTTTCAAATGTTGTTCACCAATTTTAATAATTACAGGAAAAGAAAGCCATAAATTGAAAAGCGTGCGTTATTTTCTCCGTTTTTTTGCTTCTCTATCACAAACCAGGTTGGTGACCGTTTTCAGTTTGAAACTAAAACAACACCGTATCGTACGTTTACATTTAGTAACCGGCTTTTTGAACACTAAAAATGCAAGTGTACCATATTTAAGCCGTAGGGTTACCTAAATAAAATAAGCACACAGAAAATATAAATTACATCAACGAAATAATAAATTGTGATAACTGTGATAAGAATGACCTAAATTGTATAATAAGAAATACAAACTAGGGTGACCAACTTTGTAGCTGAAATAGGTCATTTTTATGTACTCGTACCACAATAACGATACTCTAATCGGAACCGTAAAATGTACAGGCTATGTGAATTTAATGCATGTTTATATACAGTGAGAAAGTTGCAATTTACATTTTTAAATTTTCCTGAACGTTCAACTCTAATTTCACTGCAAATCATTACTATTGCAAACCAAGTCATTAAGAATGAGCTTTGGATTCCGGAAATGTTTGCATGGCCAGATCATATCATCAACAAAAGTGAAAGCAAAATTATGTATAAAGTTAATGAACAGAGCAGAGTTAGTTGATGGTTTAGCTGGCTACGCTGTAGTTTAGTCTGATTAGTTGTTAACGTAGGTAAGCCGAATTTTGCCAGCCTACAGTAAATGACCAACAAGTTACATACTTGTATATTTCTGTACTTCTGTGATTAATGATTTTCTTACGGATGCATGTTTATAAATTACGACTGCATTGCTACCGAACGTTAAATAATACTTCAGGAACATTTTAAGCTCAAACTTTAGGACTCTGTGCTATTATTACGTGAGTGCATTTGTGTAACGTAAATGTTCCATGCTTAAACAATACATTTTGTAAATACATTTCTAAGATCTAAAGCTGTACCTAACAAAAAATACCAGGCGTTTAGCTGCCCATTGAAATATTTGGAAAACTGCTCCCAATATTGTAGATAGCACACTAATTCTTATTTGAAGGACATTGAGAGGTACACTTAGTGCAATAAAGAGACCAGCCTCATCCTGTACCCAATATTTTTTCACTAGTATATATATAATTCGTTTCAAGTGCCTATATCTGTATTTATTAGGTTTATCCGCTTTTTTTTCTCACAAACAGGAGGACAATATTGCCACTTCAGTTTTATTGAACATTTATTGTACTTTATTCGTTTTGTAAACAATATTTACTCGAATGGGAAAATAACTATGCATTACGTAGCAATAAGAAGGCTAACTAGATTGTAAAATTAGTTTATGTAATAACAACCACCGAAGGAAGCATAATGTAGTATGTGCATGTACAGTGCGTCTTCTGGAGAAAAGATGCTACGCATTCATATGCCAAGAAAAAAGTCCCTAATATAAACGTTATTTAAACCTGTGTGGTTTAAAATGTAAAAATAAATCATACATAACTTTAATCTTAAATGTGTAACAGCCTGTTGCCAAAAATAAAAACAAAAAATCCTTTTCAGGAAAGAAAGCATTTTTTTAAATAAACTTACTACACAACAATTAAAATAGATTTACATTTTCTATATTTTTGTCGATAGGAAATGAATATAATGTAATACTAAGAATTCATATTTATGGAGGAATAATTCCCTAAACTGTTTCTTAGTGTAGTTTAAGTCACTTTTGATACATACATATTTAAGGTTACCTTGACGACTTTTCGGGGAAAAATTGCAGGTCACCAGAGTGAATGGAATAAAAATGATGGGCATGGT
>JAQFYC010003529.1:0-20430 GCA_034694165.1 Tomocerus mixtus
GTCTGGGTTGAGACTGAGACGTAGATATCCTTGAATGACCTTGGGAATTACATCAAACACGGCTTCTCATCACTACTGTTACTTAAACGAAAAAGGAAATTATAGTTAGTGAAAGTTCTAGATTGTGCCGCAATGTAAAAAGAGAAAGCTAAACTAACTATTCCAAAATTGCTTTAAGTACTTATCAGAAAGTCTTATCGCTCGGGTGGGCTACAAAATCGAAGTGCTTTACTGTAGGTAGTTAGTGTAATACGGTAATAACATAAACCAGCCATAAATAGGTAGGGAACGCATATCGGTAACACATACGTTACAGCTTAACAGCTTATAGTATATGGAGCGGAAAATGTTGTGCAGAATTTTTTTAACACCTAATTTTTGTTAGTTGATGTACTACTCTCTTTTAAATGCACTTATTTACTTCTGGCATGTTCTAAACTCTAATACTTTAGACCCAGAGACTTTGTAGTAGCATACTCCGAGATGTCAAATGATATAGAATGCGAAGTAGTAATAGGGTTAATAAGATATTAGATAATTTACTTGTGTAACACTGTAGTGTGCAATATAATAATGTAATATATCCTGTGACAGGGTTTGTTGATGGAGTGGAGCAATTCAGGCGAGTTTTTGGCAATTGCTGGTAGCCGACCTGTGGAAGTCATCAACGAAGCTGGTTTCCGAGTTCACGAGTATTGCAATTCACTGCACTTTTACAACCATTCGGGAGTCCGGGTACTCAACATTGTGATACCTTCTAGTCAGGTTTGTTTTTCTAGCTATGCATTACCTTATTGTAAAATAACTACCAGTTATATCATGATTAATACTCAGAAATGGAAACTACTGCAATTTATGTTCTGCAACATACATTCTTGAAATATACAATGCTTTATAGTACATTACACAATAGAGAACATACATACAACAACGAAAATTTCTCTTATGTAGCTCTTATTTAATCAAAATAATGAATATACGTATCTACTAAAACATCCATGCCATTACTTTATGATCATATTTTACGTCATGTATATGTAACCTCCCTACATATTTCCAAATTTAGGGTATCACATTTTCCGAGCTTTTTTCGCGAATTTGCTAATGCACAGTTGTGTTGGATTTGCTAACTAATATATTTATAATTTTGCACACATAAAGTCCAAATTGTCAACCTACATGTTGAAATACGGCGTAAAAATGATCAATGTACTTTTTTGGTTTATTTTCACATGTGCTTTCACCTCGATTTTCTCCGCAGTGTGAATTTTGCTAGGGCGAAACGTAGAACTACTGTATTAGTTAATTTCTTCCCGTTCCTAATGTAGACAATGTGGCATGAATTAACAAACACGTAGCGTAGTAAAATTTTTGGCAAGATCTACAATGACACATTTATCTGTACTAACTATAATTAACTACTGATCTAAAAATGTATTAGGAATTTTATAGTATATAGTATTTATGTGTAATTTTGTGTGTTGTGCTTTCTCTTTTTAGTCACCGTGCACATCTCTTACTTGGGGGCATAATGATAAACGCCTTTTTGTTGCAACTGGAAAGGTATGAAACATTTCTCTTTATTTTTTATTACTTTGAGCATACATGTATGGTTAAGGGAGGAAAGTAACTATTTGTGTCACGGCAAAGCCCTTGGGTGAAAGTTGTAAAGAATTAAAAATCCAAGTTGGTTTCGTTACGTGAGTTTGTGATTACGAAGAATTGTGTTACGAATGTTGTGTTTATTTGTTTTCCAACTCAGATTGTGCACGTTGGATGGGTGTCCAAGAGAATTGCCAGTTTACAGCTTCTTTGTCGCCTCGCCATTTACAAATCGCTCAGCACAGAAACATGTGTTTCTCATTTACCTTTGCCACTTCCAGTTCGAGCTTTAATTTCTTCACTTCATACACAAACCATCCTTGTAAGTGGGTCCTACCCAATGTGTTTTCTGATATGCTTTTTAACTACCTAAATAGCATCGCGTTAGTTCTTCCTTATTTTTACGAGCTCCTAACTATGTATTTACGTAGAATGTAGCATTTTGGAACAACATGAACATGAATTTCCTTTCCTACATTCCTACGTCCAATCCAATATCCGAATCCGGAGGATTTTTGTTCTAGTAGTGTAATACTAACTAAAGTGGTAGTTTAGTTAGACTTTAGAGGTGGGCCCCTAAATACTATTACGGATATTGCTGCTGCTGCCTTAAAGGAGGCATCAGACTAATGTTGTCCATCGAACACATCGTAGAAGCTACCATTAGAGTATCCTAATCCTAGCTATATACTCTAGCTAGTGCAAGTTGCAACTAGAAATTTTACGTAGGTACAAAGTACAAAACCAACGCCACGCCACGCTGAGATTCACTGTGCAGCTAGCTGGGCTGAAACAAACAAGGAGAAAGTCCAATTCAGTTCAGGCCAGGCCAGGCAGACCAGAAAAAGGAATAGTGGTTGTAAAAATAACAATTATGTACCTCATCAATCAGGTTGTGGAAACACACCCCATTTATACTGAAGCTTTTTCTTATTATCGTATACATGCATTTATGTCAAGGGCTCACATTACCACAATGTGTAGGGGTGTTATTTCCTAAGCCAATAAACTCGTTGAAATTTTTTTGTTTATAAAAGGCTAAATAAACACCGCAGAATTAGTATTACAGCAAGTTTAGTACTAAAGAAATTCGGTTATTTTAATAAAATATGCACAAAACTTAGAATTTATGCACCCAAGTCGGGAATTATAGCTACACCGGACCTAAATACGGATTTTTTACCCAAAATCCAGTAGCATACTTAACATTAGAATTTTTTAACGAAAAATTTGAAATTGTGGTTAGGTATAGGGGGAATCTATTTAGTTCGTTTTAAAAAGTGGAATAAATGGAGCATACAATGTTATATGCTAGAGAGAAAGTAAAAGTGTGAAAAGTCTAATGGCATTGGGTACCGTTGGCATATACGTCGTATTTTCCCATCCAATTCAGCACAGCTTTTGCAGAATGATAAAAAATATAATACACGTAGTGCAATATAATGTAAGTTACTGTCATTACCTAATGTACAATTGTGCCATTATTCCAAAGATAAATAAATGCAGCTTTCGTTTCCATTATTTGTACTTTACGTTAGGTACATAGATGAACAATAGTTTCTTTTCAACAGTCTGGTACTGTAACTGTAATGAGAAAAAAATGTTTAGAGCCCTATAAGTACTTGTAATGTTGTAAAAGAAAGGGATGTGGAGGAGAGCCTTGCCAAAGCCATCTGACAACAATCTAAGACAGAGTTTTCTGTATTTACTGTGTTCTTGAAAGTCTCGGGTGACACATGTGAGAGCCGCCATTCAATAATGGAATGGAAAGTAGACGTAGAAAGAAGTTTGGGACTTTCTCCAACTTTCTCCATGCATGGTCATCTCAAATCCAGTCCAAGCCAGGCCAAGCCAGGCCAGTCCAGTACAGTTTAGTCCAGTGCAGCAGTAGAATAAAGTCACTTTGGGAGAAAAGAGTAGACAACTAATTGTCAATTTGTTCATGAAAGAAAAACTTTGGACTTTGCTCTGTGTTCTGTTGTCGACTGGATACTGGATACTGGACTTTGTATATCAGTAAGAGCCACCGAATGGAAAGACTTTCTTTAGTTGTGGAGAAAGTAGGTGAAATGTAGTTTAGTTACATTACTTATGTTGTTAGGTATTATTATCCTCCCAGATGTACGGTACGGAACGTAACGTAACGTGCCTAATGTAGGGCGGCAACTAGCATCATATCACATCAGCTTCAGTTCCAATTTAAACCGAAAAGAGAAAATTATAGGGCTTAGGGAGAAAGTCGTCATCCCGGAAAGAGAGATGTTAGGAAAAGTGTGTTTAAGTGCTAATGTCTTTCTGAGAATTGCTTTGTTTTCCATTTCAGTCGATTTTGCCAAACGTGATAGACCTGCGAGAATTTGTGAGCCATCCGCCAAGTGGGAATCTACGCTTACACTGCACAATGATCCGACACGAAGAAGAAGCGAATCAAAGTCCAGGAACAGTGTACACTCTTTACCTCGAGTACCTTGGTGGTCTTATCCCCATCCTCAAGGGGAAACGGACCTCGAAAATTCGACCCGAATTTGTCATTTTTGATCCACAGAGCTCCGAAGGTAATAAAATGAACGAAAATAAATTGTGCTTGTTAGTAAACGCTTGCGAATTGCGATTAGGTTATATAAATAAGGCTGGGACCCCAAAAATAATTATGTTACCCTAAATACCTAGTTAACTTTGCCCCAAATAAATCAATTTACCTAAAATCTTGTAATTCAACCTAAATATTGGAAATCGCCCCAATATTTTTTCACTTTTCCTAAACTTATAGCCTAAAAGTTGCGGTATCCAATTAAAAGTTTAGGGAAAGTGACAATTTGTTGAGGCGATTTTAAATATTTAGGCTGAATTATTATATTGTGGACAAATTATTATGTGGGACGCAGTAACAATAAATGTTTGGAGTAAGATTTTTGGAGCCCAGTTAAATAAACTTATAAATAATTGTTTATCCATGTTTTTGTAATCTTCCAGGGAATTTTAGTATAGTTATTCAATGTGGTACTGGAACAACACCTCCTGTGGATATTAAAGGAAGTGGATCATCTAGTTCATCGAACGGTCTAGCCAACGGTCCCAGCCCACAATCACTGTGTCAATTAGCAGCTAATGGGAATAGTAGTGGAGCCAATGCAACAATTACGACAGCAGGAAGTCAGCAAGGATTACTTGGCTTTAGCGACAGCTCGGAGTCGGAGGACGTGGAATTATGTGCCAGTCCAAGAATGCAAAGGAAGCGGCACAGAAACCGTCTAAGGGAAAGAGAACGGGAACGGGAGAGAGAACGGGAAAGAGAATGGGAGCGGAGCCGGAATGGAATTCATGGCACACCTGAGCCTACTCATCCTCATCAACTTTTATACAATGATGTTTTGCCAGAGGTAAACTCTTTTCTCTTCAGCACACAATAATCACCTTGATAATGATACCAATACTGCTATCTATAGCTCTTTTCCCTACTCGCTATATAAAGCTTGCCTGATATCTTTGAATGCTATTTACTGGAGCATATTCATAACGGTGTTCTAAATTAAGGATGCTTCGTAAGAAGACAATATAAAATTGTACATAGGCTCAAGAATGTAGAATTTTTGTGATTAAAGGGCTAAGATGATCTACCTTGCCCAAATTAATGTTTCCCCATAAAATATTACAAAATATCCTAAAAATTTTTGCTTTAAAGATTAACATCAATTTAATTTAGGGATTTTGTTTCACTTTTTACTTTGCAGTGAATCTGCAAATGACAATTCTCTCCCAATCTATGCATATTTAAAGTAATATTTTGCACATGCTATCTTTTTTGCATGATAAATATTTTATTATTAATGTTAATTGCCCATTTTATGGTATAATGTAAGGTACAAATGGTATTGGGACATTTTTTTCTAGTTTCCCAAGCCTGGCAAGCCAGCTTACTCAACTTACGTGCTTATATTCCAAATAACATTGACAATTGTATTGGTTTCTAATGTAGGACTTTTCTTATTGAATTATTTTTATAGAGTGTTCGTCTGGTTGAAGTTACATCAAATATCTGGGGAACTAAATTCAAGATCCATGGACTAGCCATGTCCCTTCCGGATAATTTAGGTCAAGTAACTTATAAGACATCTCTACTACACCTCCAGCCCCGCCAAATGACATTACTCATCACCGAGCTGAGGGATGATATTTTTCTATCTCCCGAAAGTATTTTCTCCCATTCCAATTACAATGAAGATGACGAAGAAGACTTTTCTGTTGTTGTCGGGGGTGAATGTTCATCCTCCGGACCGGGATCGGATTTATATCACTTTCATCATCACCACCACCACCATCATCACCATCACAGTGCAACTTCGTCTATTAATCATGGTCACAACTCAAACACTTTCCCTCAAGGGAATGAATCACCATCCTCCTCAGTTCTCCCTACAAATCGCTGCTTTCTCCAGGCAAGGAGCCTTCCTAGTTGTTCCGGCACTGTTCAAACACCTACCACTGGCCCTTCTTCCATTTCTACAAATGCTGGCAGTTCTTCTCAAAGCTATAATCAAAATTCTATTAATTTTGACACCGATTCACTCACGGCCAACGAAATTCCTTCTTTAGAAGACAACGACGAGTTTCCTTACGTGGACCTCACAGCCAATCCTGAGATTGTCAATTTTAGGTGAGCAATTTCATTTTATTTAAGTATGTACTAGAACTAGAACTTTTTCATCGTACATTTTAATGTAGTAAGTATATATATGTACAGGGTGTTTTAATATATTTCATCGACTTTCTCATTTTCTACAGTAGAATAACCTAAAACTTTCTTTGAGAATTGTTGGTAATTGTTATGTATTGTAAATAGTACATGTTTCATTTTAATTGTGAAAATGTATAATGTGTACAAATGTTTAGTACTAAAAATGTAAAATCGTAAGCTAGGGAGAAAGTAAGAAAAAGCATGCCAAATCTAAAAGCAGTACCCTGTATATTTCTGCAGCTGTAGATAAAAAAGATATCGCGTAAGTCTTGACGTACTAAAAGATCTGGACCAGACTCAAACACAATTTGCCCACATTAGTAACCCGCAGTTGGACTTTTAAATTACTTACAGATAGACGCAATAATAGACAGTTGTAAATTGGATTGGAATCGTATGTAACCTAGCTCTCTAGTTTAGTATCGATCAAACCATAATGCCTAATTCTTGTTAGACAAAATTGTTGAACTAGTTTAGTACATGTAGCAATGTATCTAAAGCTATTCACTTGAAATCGATACAACTACTGAACTACATAACATACCTAAGTTTAAGTCTTTCACTGTTCAGCTACCGTTTCAGTTGTAACTTTGTAATAGAAGCTAAATACGCATACATGTACCTATCAGTACGTGCATGGTGCAAGTCAATTCCGGTTTGTCGTTTGTCACACCACATCTATCGTAGAAATGTCTAGAATTTGCAGCCTATATAGTGTGGCAGTTACAATTACCATGAAAAGTAATTCTATCTACTTATGATACTTATGGTACGTATATAGTTTAGTACACTTCGTCCTTACCCTTACGGAAATTTCTAACGAAAGTTTCATAATTCATTTTTACATGTTTGGCACAATTTTTCTAATTAATTTTCCTATAGGATGTTTCATGAATGAATTCTAACGAAAAAATTCTGATCGCATCCGTTAGAAGGTTAAAACACAGTGTGTGCCAATTTTTGCAGAAAAAGGTGCCAATTTTCAGTAGAATATTTCTGTACGGGGATGTATGCTAGATATACTTTCCAGAATGATATGAATATCCTGCTAAATATTAGGCAGACACATTTACAGTCCAGAAATATCACGTAACAACTCTTGTTCGTACGTAACTGACTCCCTGGGATTTCATGCGAATAGAATAGGTAGGAAGAAGTATATAAAGTTGGACAGGAAAGGGAAACATGAGTAGACTTGTAAAGTATTTGACAGAATTGAATTTATGCTCACTGATGTCCTTTGGGTATGGCAGGGAGACGTTGAGAAATAACATGAACTACGAATATGGAGTAGCTGGCGGAACAGGGCGATCCACTTCAACTGCAGCTACAACAGCGGGTTCCGGGCCAAACTTTACAATACAGACATCATTTACAAATTGCTACAATAGTATCTGCCAAATCTGCGAGACAGGGCTGCCGCAGAGTCCAAAGCGAAGTGTGGCCCCAGCAGTAATGGAAGCAATTGATTTGACGGAGCGTCACAATGCTGTACAACGAGTGAAAAGTAATCTTGTGACTCGAGCACAAATCGAGAGGATAGATGAAAATAACGTGAGCACTCCTGGTGCGCCCCCACCACAACCTTCGTCCTTGCAAAGGACCTCTGGAAGCATTAGGAGTCCGACACGAATTTGCTGGATGGCTAGTCATGGAAATAGTGGTTATGGTAATAGTAATGGGACTGTGACGGGATCAGCCGCAGCTACAACGACTACCACCGCCACTGCAAGACCTTCAACATCCACTTCAATCATTGGCACTAATGGCTCCGGAATGATGCGACTTTGTGATGAGAATAACTCAAATAACAATCCCTTTTCCTTGGCCACGTTTCAGGTGGCCTCTTCCCTTCCGCAACCCACGCCACAGGCTGCCAGCAGTTGTACAAATGGAAATAATTCAAATTCAAGTGGAACTGGTTCTGGAAGAGTATCCAGTTCCACTAGCGTAATGGCTACGGCTCCCATTCATGTTCGCAGAAGTGTAAGTGCTTCCTACTTGGACAATGTGGATAGACAGGTACCTATTTCTTTGGATATTGTCTCGACTAACGAGAACAGTCAGAACTCTCCTCCGAAAAGACTGATTCTAGTTAAGAAACAAGGAGTGAGAAATTCAGATACAAATTCCTCATGCGGTGACAAGGAATTTATCAAACCTCGACTCAAGGATTGTGGTAAAAGCAAAAGCTGGGACTCGTACGATCTCAGTTGGTGGAAACAAAACGGTGGGGGAACCGCTAAGGACTCTACAATAAACTCCTGTCCCAAATGTAGTTTCCCGACTACCTCAACCAAAAAGTCAAATGGCTCTGCTGGGGAATCTTCCGTTTCCACATCTCGCGGAATCGTTCCTCCAACACCCGCAAGAAGAAATTTGACTACAATCACAACCGCAACTAACTCAAATACAAATCCAACTTTGAAAATGATGCGGACAAATGTCAAAAATACATCCGACAGTCACAAATCTTCTCCAGAAGATCGAATTGAAAGAGTTCCTGCGGGAACTTCGTCGGGTGCTAGTGCTTCCACGTCAAATTCTACTTCTACTAGCAATTCTACATCTACGTCGACTCCTCTACCAAATCCCCCACCGGCACCAACCCACCGTCGATCCTTAAGTCTTCTCACACCCTTGTTGAAACGCAGAGAAATGAATGCAGCGAACTCACGTCGCAGTGCCAATGAAAATAACCGAACCACAACCGGCTCCCAGACTCAGCCACCGGGGAACCCACAGAGCTCATCATTCATTCCTCCAGGATCTCCTCAGCATCAGCCTAGAAGTAGTCCAACCACTCCAGCAATGGCGAGGAGAAAACAGAGCTACCTTTCATCCGCATCTTCGCCCTTCAGACAACTTTTTGCCAACTCTCCTCTACTCACTCGGAGAAAGAATACAAAAAATAGTCAGCACACACAAACGGCCATCATCATTGACAGCTCGGATGAAGAAGGATTCGCTGAAGAGATACCCAGTCACAGTAACCAAGTCGGCCCTTCCACAAGTTACCATCACAGATATTCATCTCCAAGGTCTTCGATCTCAAATGCACTTAATACTCCTTTTAGAGATTTAGAAACGTTCCAGAAAAACCAATTAAGACAAAAGGTAACAATGAAATCCGCTATTTATATATAAATCATCCATATAAACTATTTTTTTCATATTCTATGTTTGTACATAAACACTATGTATGAATACTCTATGTATCCCAAAAAGAAAAGGAATTCATTCAATAATAACTTTCTTTAGCAGTTAAGGAAGAAGAAAATACACAATATTGAGAACAGTCCCGTTGTGGCTCGCAGAAGAGAGTTCGTAATGCACAATAAAGCTCCCATGTGGAATGAGAATTCACAAGTTTACCAATTGGACTTCGGAGGAAGAGTTACTCAGGAGTCAGCGAAAAACTTTCAAATTGAGTTTCGTGGAAAGCAGGTTCGTCCTTTTGTAAACGTATCCATTCTTTGAATACCGTTTTGCATGCACGTGCACATTTAGACAGTTAAATTTATGAATATACTACTAGCAATTTAACCCGGTACAAATGCGGTGAAAGTTGCAAGTCTCGCTTTCTCACACCCATTTAATTTATCCTAATTTAATATCCTAAGTAATAGTTCTATTAAAATACATGAAGATACTTTGATCTTTATAATTCACTGTCTCTAATGAATGTGGAATAATTTACTTTCTCTGTTAACATAGAATCATCACTTAAAACTTTCACAGTTGCAAACATTCCTATACTTGATTCACATTTTAATTGTTCCCAATCCTCTTGCAACCATTGCTCTATTGGAACCGCTGTTTTCCCCTTAGATTACTGACACATGCGAATTATAATATAGTATAATATGTTATTAACGTTTGCTTTCTCTTTTCATAGGTGATGCAGTTTGGCCGGATTGATGGAAACGCCTATACTCTTGATTTTCAATATCCTTTTTCTGCTCTTCAAGCTTTTGCTGTTGCTCTTGCCAATGTTACTCAGCGTTTAAAGTAACCAACTCATTAAAAGTCCTGAGGAAGACTTCATAGAAATTACTAATATCAACAACTGTACTTAATAATCGAGGATACTCATATTCAGAGATCTACTTAATACTAAGTACTAATTCTAAGTATATGATACGAAATTTTTCTATTACTACGTTATATTATATAGTAGAAACTAATTTGATAATGATTTAAGTAAGCATACTTAATTAATTACCTACAATGGATATATTTTCTGTTGTTTTACTACTGTGTATATACATAGCAGATAAGTGTACTGTAAAGCCTGATGCTTAAAAATGTAAATATTGTAATGTAATTAATGTTAATAAGTAATAAGGGTACTTAATTAGGTAACTGCACTTATGTCCGAGCCGAACAATCAGTTCCACTGACGAATACTGAATTAATCATAGTAAAAAGTAAAAACCGAAGCCAAACCAAAACAAGTGAAGCCGAAGCCAACTTGAAACTTTATAATACAAACTAAAGTCAGGTCTACCATACTAACTAAATCACATTTCGAAATCTACGTACACATATTTACATTATTAAAGTTTAAGTGTAGGCACCATAGAATGGTCAACCAAAACGTTCCATTCCATTCCAACAAATATTATTTCCAGGGTTTCGACAAAAGGAATACACTAAATTTCCAATAAGTGGGCAAGTGTGTTACAATTTTTAAATAGAAACTAAAACAGTAGGTTTAGAGTATGCTTATAGAAAGCTGAGAAAGCAAACACATACGTATAAGCAGGCACATGTATGTAAATTGTAATTATAAGATCTCTTTATAGTCAGGCAGGCTCAAGGTTTAGAATTTAGAAGATGCTGATGCAAATTAAGTGAACCATGTGTAGCACATATAGAAAGTTAGAATATTCCTAGATATTTAAATGTAACACAATGTAGATTTGCGGAAGAAAGGAACCATAGCCACAGGTTAGTGAAAGTCAGTTAGTTACCTGTACTATCATACATGTAAGACAGAGCGACAGAAATATATTTTATGTAAAACTACTAGGATTTACAGAACACAGGGAACACACTACTTTTCACAATTTTTGATTGTTTAGAATTGTTAAATAACAGGAAATGCTAATTCCTCATTTCATGTGAAATGGCTTTCATTTGAAATTGTTTATAAATGAATTTGTGATTACTAATACTACTTTCTATCTTGCAGTCAAAAATTCTTAACTATACCTACCTACCTATTTCGTCTTACGAACCTTTGCAAAAATCTAAGTTGCTTCAAAAAGGAAATGTTTTTATAATTGTCATCTAGTCACATCATATCTTCTGTAAATAACGTTCTGTCTACATGTGCATGTTATCATAGAATAATTACTTAAAAGTATACAATAGTACCCTATAGTGAAAGCGTAATCTAATGTATAAAAGTGTATGCCAAATTCCTCCTCCAAATCATACTACTTTTAGGCAGGACATGAAATGTACAAGTCGATAAGGTTGGATTGGCATCTTATAAATCCTTGTAACTTGTCTTATTAAGTAAGCTAGGTATTCAAGATACTAATTAGAAAAATTACATAGTACATAACATACATAGTCATGCACAATCTTAGGAGAATTTCAATTTTGCACATTCAATCACATTGCCAATATTCTATTGTTTGCAATGCCTTATTATTATAATACTTTTATATGTATGTACTGTACAATGTATTGTACCGTACCGTTGTTTGTAAAGTAAGTAATGCTATGAAACCATATTTAAACAATCCATTGCGGAATAATCAATACTGCGCGTTCTTTGTTACATGCTAGCGATTCGTATTAGTAGGTAGTACCAATTCTGCGAAATGAGTTATTGGTAGATTTTAGTAATTATGCGAAATAATGCATTTTTTGCATGATACCCGGTAGTAAACACGAACCAAAGGGAAAGATAATCATACAGGACAGAACAATTGCGCATGCATTCAATTCAATCACGGAATTACGACAAGAGGGTGCAAAACTGTTGCAATGAAGACAAATCGCTTTATCTTTATTTGTTTCGCTTGATCGCTTAATATTGCCTAATAATTAGAAAAGTACATTAACTACAGGTGAATGTATTTGTTTTTATACGTTGACAAAAACGTAAGTAGTTATTAGCTAGAGTACCTCATGTCTGGTATTATTTACCTACACTTACACTGCACCTAAATTGTAGGAACTAAAAATTAGCTAATATAGCTTATAACTATTAAAATGTAAGCCCAGCTTTAGAAAGGATGGAAAATAACTAGGTAGATATACACAAGCTAATTAATAGAATAATAAAAGTAATACATACGTGTTTGTATTAAATATTGCCGTACGAGTGAATAATAAGCTACCAAGATTAATATAATGTCCTAATCCTAATCGTAAGTATTTTATTTTATTTTCACGGAAAATAAATGAGAAAAGTTCGAATTGGAATTTCGAATTCGAAAGCAGTTAGACCATTAATTTCAGAATGCTGAAATCGTAATATAAATGCTTTCTGTGGATTATAAATGTGTTTTTTATGAATGCTAAAGAATGGAGGAAAGTGAAAGTGAAGTGAAAGTAATTTTAAGCATTTACCGAATTGCAATGAAAAGATATACATAATCAAGTCTATAGTTTTTGTTGTGCGAGATATTTAAATGATTCGTAGGTTGTAATTCATAATAACCTGTGAAAAGAAGCTGATACTTAATTAAAATGTGGCTTTATCTTTATAATAACTGAATGTACGAGTATACTCCATTTATATGTATTCTATCCATAGTAATGACCGTCCGGTGAAATCAAATAGCCTACGAACTACAACTTACTTAAAACTACATTATAACTTTGTAGACATGCCTAGAGAAATGTTTGTTTGTAACAGCATGAAAATATCTGAATAAAGTCATTGTTTGGGAGTAAATGTGAAAAAGCAAATAAAGCTCAATCCTAACATCCTATTTAACCATCCTTTAGCAATCTAGTTACATCATTACCAATTACATTACGATTATAAATATTATAACAAAGCTTAAATTCATTTGACAATTTGATTCAACAAGTTAATTTATTTAATTCTGTAAACATGAGATCAACAACTACAGTAAGTCACAAATTCATAATAATCATAATGACAAGAAAATACATAGTAATTACTACATAGTACTTATGTTATAAAGAATACATTGAAAATCTCTTAATTGTATAATTAAACAACTCTGTAAAGGCTAAAGGCATAATTAATGGTCACCGGTACCGTTCTCACATTTTGAAGGTAAAGGTACAGAAGTAACATTGTCGCCTGCTGACTGCAAAAGGCCATCACCAGCGCCCACATTTAACAACTTGGCGTTATCACCACCGCCTGTGTGTAAAATAATTTAAAATCATATTAGTTTTTGTCACTAATAATAGTACTATAGCATTAGCAAAAAAAACTTTTAGCTAGAATTCATTACCGGCAGTTTTATTTGCTGCCACAGCAATCTCCTTGATAAGGTTGTCGATCGAGGAGACACATGACAATATAAGCTTGTCTTTGCAATTAGTATCCACAGATGAAGATATTTTTTTGCCTTCATTAACTGCAGGCTGGACGATTTTTTCCTGGAAGTCTTTCACCCCGTCTTCGTCACATTCAGTCTTAATTTTCTTTAGAAGGATATGTGCTCCATGAAGAGCAGCTGTAGTTTGGCACACCGAAACTGATAAAAGAATAGAGTCCTCGTTTTTCCATTCGGGAACTGCAGCAGGAAAATTAAATATTCATTTTAGAGTAAATTATGATATTCTATTTTGTATAAAAACTAAAATCAATTGCATTTAATTGGCATTAAGAAAATATAAATGAACTGAATAGGAACAATAGGAGGATGCTTACCCAAATGGCGGACAATAGTTGAAACTGAGCAAAACAATAAAGGATCTTTTTCCTCGCACCAAATTTTTGCTAAAGAATAACATTCTAGAGCCCGAGCTACACGGTCTTCGTCACTCAACAGAATTAAAACTATGTTTTTCACTATAATTTGTTGTGCCTAAGTAAAAAGAGAAACTTGGTTTAATGTTTATGATAAAAAGTAAATTGCATATTATGGAATCATTAAACATGGATGATTTGTAATATTTTATAAATACTATACCTCTGCACTATTTTGAGGTAAGGCCAATTGAAGTAAACTTTTTATCTTTTTCTGTAGATCGTCATTTGCCGAATCAGTTTTGTAAGATTTGAAACTTTCTTTAACTTCCTCGTCCTCACCAAAGTCCGCCATTACCTCGTTCCACAAATTAAAGTCTTCGGCACTAGAGATTCCTTCAAGACTAGACACCGCTCCTTGGAGACATTGATGTACCAAAACAATTGACAGCATACACTATAAAGCATTAAAACAATCCAAAGTGTCAATAGCTTTTCCAATTGATAAGCAGTTTATAAAACTAAATATTTACCTGAAGAACAGGAAACTCCTTAATCAACTCAAAACATTCATCGTAAAATCGCTTAGCTAACGAATCTTGAATGTACTTGATTCCTAACATTTCAACTTTCTTTGTATCATTGGCCTTCGAAGCAATGTACACCCCAGCCTTCCAAGCGTATGCCGTATTCCGCTTCTCTATTACTGTGAGCGCTTCCGAATATCGATTCATGGAGCAATATCTAAAAATTCATTCACATCGAAGTAAATTAACAATTACTTACGTTCAAATGGGGCACATTAAAACTGTAAATTATAAAAAAATAATAATACATTTTTGCTGCCAGTTCGAAGTTTCCATCACACAACATTTGGTAAATCCATTTCTCGTTGACTTCTATTAAAAACGGATCTGACGGTGGAAGGCGCAGTTTGGCAACGGCGGCAGCGTCACGAAACATTTTTTTACTCATCAACAGTTCCAGAGCCTCTTCCAATTGATTACTCAGCAGCAAATAGTGGACTGCTTGGTAATACTCCTCACCGTCTTTCAGTTGGTTAACATAAGCTTTAATAGCTTCTAAATACAATCTATTTAAAAATAAAAATAATTACTACAATTGCAAGCATATTCAAAATTTGACATAAAAATGTAAGAGTGTACAAATTAAATGAAAAAGAATACTCACTTTCTTGAAACGGCTGCTGCAGAACATATCACAGTCTCATTAACTTGCCCAGCGGCAATAGCTTCTCGAATAAATTCGGGAGAGCTGCCCATCCACTCAGAGAGTTGCAACATAGCCTTCCAATTCTCTTTCCCCCGATGATGTTTCACTGTACAATAACCAAAATTAAATTAACCCACGATTCATTTACTATGATTTATAATTTACATATTGCAGGTAAAAATTTATTACTTTCTGAAGTGACCAACTTCTTGCATTCTTCAGCAGATCCTAATATTCCCAAATGTAATGCTGGATCCTCACCACTATTTTCTTCACTTTCTCTAGATGAAGTCGACACTATGTCCGAAATTGAGTCTTCTACATCCTGAGGTGCTTTCGGAAGCGATCTTTCAATTTCAACCTCTTGAGCAGTAGAATCCTTGACCTTCAATGGAATTTTTGTTTTGTCGACAATATATCGGAGTTCGTGGTTAAGTGAAACCTTCGAATTTATTAACCCATTGCTTGTTGTAGGCAAGAGTGTTCTTGACTTTGCTTTCAATTTTGACTTCACCTTTTCCTCTAAAGGGACAGAGCATAATGAAATTTAGATTAATTACTATTGCGAGCATTCTAAGGACTTCTAATAAGTACATAGTAGACTACTAAAGTAGTACTAAAGTTTAGTTCATCTTCATACCTGCTTTAGGATGTAACATAACAAATTTTCTGTCTGGAAGTTGTACAATATGACCTGTACCAGTCACAGCCGTAGACTTATAACCATCCACTGCAGCATCCACATCTGCTGAGGCGTCTTCTCGAACCGCTTTCAAAGGATCGGACTTAACACTACTTTTGATTTCTGAAAGTAATAACATTCACGATTTTTATATAATAAACAATGATCTTGTTAAGGTGCACGTTGTGCTTTTTTATCCCTTGTAAATATGTAAACTTACGTTTTGGTGCAGAGGGGCGGAATGGATGCTTCCGGTAGTCCCAAACATGAACAGTGAAGTCAAGAGACAACTCATCACTGCATGAAATCACTTTATATGGGTCAGCAGGATGAAACATGCACGCAACTAATCTGTGCTGGTGCTCCATATAGCGAGATATTTGAGATCCATCCTTCACATTCCAAACCTAAATAAAAAACATTAACCATGCAATTAGTGAAAAAATGGATTATGTCCATTGTGAACTGCCAAGTAGGCATATAAAAAGCTTCAAAAACATTATCTTTTTTCTTATGCTATCTTATATATATATATGAACAGACAATAAAACAAAAGTAAGTACTTACAATAGCGGTTCGGTCGTATGAGCATGTCACCAAAAGATCTTTATTATGAGGACTCCAAGAGAGCCAAATTACTCGCAAGCCTTGATGTCCTTGTAAAGTAGCAGCACTGGAGATTATTTGCACTGGTTCCACTTCGTTAGAATTCTTGAAATCATCTCTAAACAATTCTTCTAAGTTAAAAAGACGAGTAGTTCCGTCGTTAGAAGCTGAAGCAAACCATCGGTCCTTTGTGTCTTTGTTTTCATCCAAAAAGTCAAACGAACGCCATGAAAAAAACTGAATGGCTCGGCCATGACATTTAATCCAGCACTTCATTTTTAAATTTGGAGGAGCGTAGAGCTCTATGCGACTAAAATATAATACGGGTAATTAAGATATGCATCATCACTTTCTCAATCATTTGAATCATTGCACAATTAATTTGGCAAATGTAGTTACCCATCAGCATATCCAACAGCGAGATAGTTTCGATCGGGTGACCATCGAATTTCAGAAGCCTTGTCTTGCACAGAAATACCATCTTGTCCTCCAGGATTGGACCTCTCTATTATTTTGGAGACGTTTATCAAAGCTGTTACAAAAGTGAAAAATAATATGTTTAAAATACTTAATACATTTTTTAACACTGTAAAGATATGTCATAACACTAAATAAGTAACAACAAAAGATAAATTATATTCAGGTACGTACCATTTGTATGCTTAGAAGGATGAATCATGTACACTGATTGCCCACCACAGCAATAAAGCATATAAGTGTCCTTAGGCTTATCTTGAGGCCCTTCTGCTGGCTCTAAATCTAAATATTTTTATATAAGCAACAATAGAAATAAATTGCCACAAAACTACACATGCATTTAAGTTGACATTCAGTAACAATTATATGTGCTTACCGTCAGAATGACAAGGAGGACCCCAATCTACTGTATAGACAGTTCCGCTGACGCGCCTGTTAAACAATACAGCAAACTTGTTGTCTTCTTTCCACTCATATATTCCAAGGACGCCTTCATCTGTTCCGAAGCCAATTTTGTTCTCACGATTGGGATGCCAGGCTACCTGTTTTATAATATTTTTAACAATAGGTAATTTAATTTTCTAATTTTTACATTTCGAAGATAAAATGAACACTTTTAACAAAAAATTAGACTTACGGCAGATATTTTCCCCTTCATTCGGTGGGTAACCGTAGGCGGTTTAACAGAAGTGAGTTCTGGATAGCCCTGTTGCAAGCTCAAAACGCGTATGCATGAATCAACGCCACCGACGACGACTCTTGTAGCCTCCACTGGGGAGGACATTATGGATGCAATACCACGAAAAGTTGGAATTATGCATTCAACTTGACTGGTTCGTAAATTCCAACCAACTATGATTGGCTCATATGATAACGTCCATAGAACATCTCCAAATTGAATAATTCCAAACACGAAACTATTGCTATGTATTCGGTGTATTTCATTTGGAACGGTTCCTTCAGTGAATGCAATAATCTCCCCATGTCTTCCAGCAGTGACTAGCATTAGAGCATTGGTGTTGGGATCCTTTACCCAACAAGTAGTGTTGAAGTATTTTGTAATTTTTCTTTGAGCATAAAGATCCTTTTGATCCTTTTCCCAGACGCCCAATATTGCCATATCTTTTCCATGCCTGTCCCAGACGCGTATTGTCGAAGATTTAACGGAAAAGATCGAAGAGACAAGAATATCATTGCTCTTTTTCTGTTGATTGAATGAATGTTGTGTTCCCCAATTTCCCTCAGGTCGCCAGTTAACGTTAATCACTTCCTCTTCATGTCTCATTTTATGCAAAATTTTACCGTTTCCTGTGGACATAAAATAAGGATATATTAATTTCATGAACTATTAAAATAAAAACAAAATATTCCAATTATCAGTTTATCATTGTATACAATTTGATGGCACATTTACTCACCAACAGTTTCTATTATGAATATGTTTCCGCTTTTTGTTCCGAGAGCAATTATATTGTCTTCCGAAGGGCTTACTGAGAGACAAGTGGGATTCAATTTTCCAAAAGACATACTCAACAAAGAATTCTTTTTAAGGTTCCACATAGTCAGAAATCCTTCCTCGTCAACGGAGTAAACAATTGTATAATCGCGAGGTGACCACTGTACTCCACATACGGGTTTCTGTTCCAAATTAAAATCGCCACATTAAATTACAAAATCCACAACCAAAGAAATCGAAGATTTAAATGTTTAATTATTATTATGTTCATATACATCCATACCTTGTGATTATCATGGAAAGCTAAAGTTGCGTTTTTACTAACGTCCCAAAGGCGAACAAACCCCCCTTCACAGCCAGTAACCAAAGTTGCTCTGCCCAAAGGTAAATCTTCGTATTTAGCCTGACAGAAACTGATACTTGAGTATTTGTCCCTCTGAATTCCAACCATGGTAAATTGGGGCCATAAACCCCCATCGGTTTCCGGCTTGTGTATTTCTTCCGTACTCTCAGTGGATACTAATTGGGTCTTCTGTCCAGTATTCTTTCTTGGTTTAACAACAACCACCAGATTCAGGCCAATGTAAGCCCACATATCTTCCCTTGAGGTGGCAACATGCGGTCTGTACCACGAATTCGGGGGAGGAAATACAATTTTTCCGTCGTCTTCGACGTCTCCTTCCGGTATCTCATTATTTTTGACTAGCTCGGTTTGCTCACCAGCAGGTTTCATGTTAGGATCCGCCGACATCTTTAACGTATCACCGTTCTCCGCCGTCTCCATTTCTCCAGTCACCTGCATGGATCACAAAGTATGGAGTAAAAGTCGAAATAAATAAAGTAAAAGCTTTAACAAAATTAAGACTAGCAATTTCTAGTTTCTAGTACAAAAGTATTACGTGAAGTTAACTAAACTTAACAATTTCTTACCTTTACTACGATTGACGATGCTGACAACTAAATGGCTGTCACTTGCACTTGTGGCTTGCAAAAGTCTAGTCTAGTGGCAAAGTGACAACAAGCGTTACTGCAAATTAGATTTTGGTCCTTCGACTAGGCTTCAACTAGTGACAGGTGACGATACGCCAAACTGCTTTTACAACTTTATTCTATTATTCTCCACTCTTTCTTCCACCCAGGCAGAATCCAAATTAAATCCAGATATTCCAGAAGAGATCTAGAAACTTTTTTGTTCCAGTTCCAGTTGATTTTAGCTTTTAAGCAGCTACAGCACATGAAAAATTTAAAATTAGAAACGAAAACCCGGGTTAGCAAGATATCGTTCGAAAATGAATATGGCGCGGCAGCTATAATGAATTTGCGATTCGTGAAGTATTCTATAGACCAGCCCTCAAATGTATATCCATCCACCAAATAAGATATCATAACTACTTTACCTGTCACTGACCTTCAATGCACGCTATAAAATCTTAGAGGTGGATATGACATGTTACAGGCATACATTATTATAGGAATAGGAAGTGCTATATAATAGGCTTGCTGCATGCATGCATGCTGAGGGCACGAACTTTATATTACGAATGGATACGGCAAAAAGAAGCGTCAAGTCCAAGAAGATGTTTTCTTTATAAGTCTTCTATATAGGCTGAATTAAACAGGCTCTCATCCAAAGAGGGCGAGGGACAGTACCAGTGATGGGCACAGAGAAGAGTCTTTTCGGAGATGAGCACTTTCGCAAACTCTTCCCTGCTCTTCCCTGAAGT
>JAQFYC010003530.1:0-20425 GCA_034694165.1 Tomocerus mixtus
TTAGGTACCTAATTAGCCTCACATGCTCAGAAAAGGTAGAAGCTTAAAAGATTAAGTTGCATTAGTTTGCGCGTCCGATGACAAATAGTTCAAGATTTTTTTTTCAATCTGTCTAAGCTCCTCCTCGACAATCTAACAATTTTTCTACAAAAGTAGTGTTAAAGCTGTTAAGCATTAATTTTGTAAATCGTGTCAGTATAATTTTATTTATTTAATGATATTTAAATGGAAATTTAAGGTATACTTTATTTGACTCCGATAAATTAAGTCATGGAATATAACTCTCCTAAGGAAGTTAATTAAGTATATACGGCTACTACAAGTATGTGTGGGGGCAAGGAAAGTAACCATTTAATACGGTAGACACATAGCTACTAGCTACTAATCTGCTGAAGTATATTCTAAAAGGTTTAACAATCAAAGTACATATATTACGATTATGTTTGCTAATGCCTATTTAGCAATCCTAAACTGACTATAGAGTGAAGAGGCTTTCAACTTCAACTCGTCTCAACTCTGTGTACATACACATACATTATAATATCCTTGTAATGTAAAATGTAGGAGTCTGCCTCTTCTCCCAGTTCTCTTAAGTCCTAATTGAGTTTTTATGCAACATCATCGAATTCTCAGTTGCTATCAGTGCATTTGTGGGGAAATAGTAGGGAATCAGATAGAAACGCTAGCATATACACAGTAGTTCTATACGCTACATGTCCCCTCTAAATACTTAGGTAAGGAAGTTTGCCATTTTATCACAAAACATTTCGTGTTATACTCTAACCTATGAATACAATATTCACTCATATTATAATAACACAGGAAAAGATTTGCTCCCTAGTAGTAGGTGGGAACGACCAATTATTTCATTGAGGTGGTTCGATTTGTTGTTTTCATTTTACAAAAAATAAAATATCATTATTTTGCCAATCCGTTTTGATTTGATAATTTGGTGTATTTTATTTGCAATTCGAAAACTAATAATTCCATAGTTTAACTTTATTCCCAACATGTTTTGTTTTCCACATTTAGAGTACGTTGTAAAATAACCTGTTACTTGATTTAATTTTCATGAATGTATGCACAATATATAAAAAATCTTAAAAATATCATATATTAATCATATATAATAATATTAATCTCTATTATTGTATTTCTAATTTTTTAATATCTAAATTGTTTTCTTTGATATCAAATAAAATATTGCAATGTATTCCCAACTCTACTAGGTATGTAATTGTTTATCAGAAGCATTTACGGTTTGTAAGTGTGCTGTGTGTACGTGGCAACTTGTAGTATAAGCAAAAATGTGTAGGATAGCAGAATAAAGTTGAAAAATTCTGAATTATCTGCAACTTGCTCCCTTTCTTTTCAGTTTACCCATTCAATTCATTCTTCATGGCTTTTCTAGCCCTACCCGTCTTTCTACTTCCTATATATTTTATAAGACATCACATTTACAAGTGAATTTGGATGTAGTAGGTAGTATACATTATACATAGTAAATATGTCGCTACATAGTAGTACTCACTCAGCTTGAAACCAAGACGCAAGATCAGCATTAGCAGAATATCATTCAGTCCAGTTCTGGATATGCATCTGTACTATTATTGGCATTATTACAGATATTATTACACTATTGTTAGATTTCAGTACACTGAAAAAGATTGCTTCTTTATTTCTGAATGTGATCTATGATTAATGAGTAGCCATTGCATTGGATACCCAATTTTATGCACCATTGACTTCTGTCTTCTCAGACTCTTTAGTCTTCTACGTTCAATGAATACAGTATCTACCTAAGTACATGTATTTTATGCATAGAGATTTTGCATTTTAGAATTTCATACATATTATGCATGAGAATCGATTTTGATAAGTATACTGATTAGGATTTAAGTTGCATAATATGTATTTCGTGGCTAAAATCGAATAATTTATGTAACTGCATTAGAGCTAAAGCTAAGAACCGCAATATAACTTACGATGGTGTCCTGTAAGATCCCCGCATAGTTGTGGAAGTGCAAAATCTACTCCTTGAATGAAAAACATATCGTTCCAGCACATGCCATCTTCATTCGGGCCATCCAATTCAAAAGACTCAAAGTCCAACCTGAGCTGACATACTCCATCCAGCTAAACACAAAAATATTTTAGTATGAAAACATTCATAAGGATATAGAATTTCCCAGAACACGTATTCTTAACTGATGAAAATTACTATAGGGTAATATTGTACAGAAATATGAATTCAACGAATCTAAACAATATGTATTATGTAGATATTATTTAATTTTACATTTACAAATAGACTTACTAACGTTCGACTGAAATTCCCCAGCTTTGTTTACATTTTACTTTAGTATACATTAATATGAAATACAAACAAAACTGTTATTGGACAACGGAAGGGGTGGAGAGGGATAAGTTTGGAATCCATAATACTAAACTAACAATACAATTGCAAACGATAGACGGTAAGTATAGCAAAAGAGTTTGCCCCGCTTTGCTTTGCGTATTATAAAGTTTACGTAGGATTAAGACAGTTCTATTCCAACTAAAATGGAATCATGTAAAAACTGAGCATATAGGTGCATTGAAAAAAAGATGACAATTTGACAATACATACATACTTTGCTACATTTGTAAATATTTGCATTGAATTAGAGAAGATTGTCTATGAATATTTTATTTAGATGGATATCTTTATTTGACAGTCTCACTTTGTCATCACATCACATACACATCACACTTCTGTCTCGTCCCCTCGTGCAGCATTTTTTACATTCTTACCTTTAAAATTGTGTGTTTACACGTTGAGAACTCCTGCACGGTGTAATACGGGAATTCCGGATTGGAGAAGTATGTCCTGTTGTAGGCTGTCGCCGTGCCACAGGAGTAGGAAACTGGATTTTATGAGAAAAACAATTTTTAAACCTTTATGCATTCATGTATTATGTAAATCAAATTTTTGCAAAGTATAAAAAAGTAATGAAATCCAATGGAATTGCAAATTGTGTAGCCAGACGTGGTACTAAAAAGTCTGACTACTATCTGTACAAATTGCTACTCTAGAAAACACTACTACATTCTACATACAATAAAACGACAATTTTTATTAAGGTTGAAAGTATTATGCTACGATAAATCATGTGTATCTCCGATTTAGTTGATCAGCATAATTTGCAAAAAAAAGATTCACAAAAGAGTAAAGTGGCAAAATTTTGTTACAACATACTAAAAAGATGTTTCCTATCGTACAAACATAAAATATCTTCCAACAATCTTCTATTGTATTGCCTTGTGAGCCGAAAAAGGATGCTAAGGGCAGAATGCAATTGCACAGTTAGTCTACTAACGATGAGTATGATTCCCTGTTTCTAGAAAACCGAAATGTTTACATGCTTACTGCTTACGAATAAAAATTGATACAGATTTATGATTTCTATGCTGAAAAGGAGATGCTATTCTAAGTCATCCCTATCAGTATATAAATATATAAATAAAAAAAAGAAAAGGTAGAAAATACAGACAAAAGAATTAAAAGCTAGGAATATGTGACGGAGCGAAAGCGTTGCGCGTTGTAGAGAAAATGATGTAAAAGAAGAAAAATTTATTGCTTTGAATTTGACGAGGAAAAATAGTAGAGTAGGTATTATCTGTACATACAAGTAGAATAGAAGTGCTACAGATAATAGGTGGAGATATATTTATATGTATGTATGTATGTTTGTGTGTTATATCAAGGTAAGGTGTAAGTGTAGATTTTATTATCTTCGGCAGATTTGCTAGTTCCTTGATATTTTTCTCGTTGGGATCGAGCTATTCATGAATTATTATCGGTAGTGATGAAAGAATTCCGAAGAAATCTATAAAAAGGTTATTCTTCTATCAATAGATACCTATGGTGCATAGGTGCTGTTGTAAGTTAAGTACCCATACATGGCTTGTTCTGTGCTTCTTCTCAACATCCTATTATCTGTAGAACCAAGCCAGAACCGATTCTTTTCATCATTATCTCTTTCGTGGTTACATCCAATAAAAATTTGAGCCGACTAGACTCCACCGGCAACGGCAATACGTTATGTCTATATAATTGGGTTAGACTACTGTGAGTTTAGTGTTTATCTCCGTTTTATACCTTCTTATTGTCATGCAAGCTTTCCAGCAGCTTCCATTCTATTACATTCCATGTTTTTCATCGAGAAAGATAAGATTTGTTCATACTTATGTTTAGATATGTTACTAAAAGTATTTGCATTTACAAAAGTCGATGTAGTATGATAACTATTATTGTTACAATATGAATCATCATCAAAATATTTTGCAAATTCAGTCAAACTTACAGACGCAACAAACTCCGAATCCACCGGCGCATAATCCATGAGCTATTCCTCCCTTCCGGTGACATTCTTTTCTGTAAGTAAAAATGAAAATAGAGTCTTGCCTTGTTAACATGTTTACTGCTTAGCAATAAATATATGTTTGTTTGCGCTGTTATTCAAGCAATTCTTTAGAGCAATGCGCCATACTAAATCATTAACATAACAACCACATCATGGGTATGGGGCATTTGATTATATTAGGTTATTACCAAGCTATTAATAGATTAACAGTAAATAGGAATAATTTGTATACTATATTCTCTCAATTGTACCAATTGCTTGTGTTTCGATGCCTTTTGTGTTTATTATTATTACTCATTTATTTCGTTATTGACAACATAACATTTTACAGCCATGTGTATTGAAATTAAGCTTGGACGCCGCATTCTCTTTTACCGAATTAATATATTATTCCCACCAATCCAAATATATGCAGGTTGCTTACACGAATTTTTTATAGTACTATTTTAACTTGGAGTGCAACATTAGCGGCACAAATTATATAACATTATAGAAGTATATTATTATACCTCGAGAAGCAAGTTCCTTCGTCGGAGTCTGCAGTCCAGCATTTATCATTCCAAAGAGAGAGAATTGAAAATATTGGGGCAACTGAAATAAAATCATGGTTATTTTTAGGAAACTGTTCTTCAATATTTAATGAGAAAATACCAAAAAGGAAACAAAGGAAATGTGACTGTGGATGACACAGGGGAAAGGTAAAATAGAATTACCCAGACATACAAATGTTTTCAGGAATGAGGGGGATTTCTTTGATTTCTCTATTTTGGTGCCAGGCCAGGAATGCATCTGTGTGAGGAATAGATAGGGAATAAATAACAGGGATGCAATGCAAGTACAGATAGATACATAATAGTTACAAGTAATAATGTCAAACGAATCTGCAGGCAGGTAAAGGTAACTACAGTAGTTGCCCTAACGTATAAAAATACATATAAAGGTAATAAAAAGTATCATAGCAGAAATAGTAATCGTATTTTCAAATCCAAGGCCAAAGAATAGAAGATCGAGAGATGAGATCCTCCAAACCGAAATCAATCATAAAATAAAGCATTACAGGAAGGAAGTGAAGTGAAGCAATAAAACCACCTCCAAGTTCAACTATGCGCATCCACTCATTCATTGCACATAACTGTAGCTCGAGAAAAAACAATAAAAATGTTGTGCCTGGGCTACACTCTAGAACTCTAGACTAGACATCTACGAACTCATAACTTATATCGGAGATAAGGTAAGGCTGAGGTACGTACGCATGAAAACGAGAGAGGAATTCAATTTTGTGCAATTCCATTTGAGGAAGATAACAACTCACAATACTAGCAACAGCATAGAAATATATACAGATACTCCTTTCTTGCAATTCTACCTACAGAGACTAAACTTATATAAAAAAGTGTATTTATGCCAAAGGTGCAGGGACCACTGAATAAGAATGGACACCAAAATTGTTTTCTAGGAAATCTAGGAAACTATCGAAATTGCATTTTTAGAAATGACAAAGGCATAATATAATTTTCATTTGTGTACTTTTTGTCAACTACTTTAATTATAAAATCCGTTTAAATCACTTTTACCCTTTTATCATTCCTAACTAGAAAGGAGCATAAAATTCTCTAATTTACATATATAAGCTAATTTAAATTACATAATAATGCTCACTTGGCTAATTTTCCAGAAAAATACAAAATGAACCCACAAAAGCATTAATATGTGTAGTGTGCATATTGTGTAGAATCATGGGGCATATTAATAACCCCTATCCCCGAACTGGTAGTAGTATATTCCTATGGCGTATATAGTGGAAAGAGATTGAGACTTCACTTTATATAGCTAGAGTTTCCAGGTTAGGATAGAATATTGTCTAACTTGTTTCGCAGTGACTTTTCATAGTCATAGTCCTGATCATGATTCTTTTTGTCTCATTTCTTCAGTGTATCTTCTATCGGAAAGAGAGAAAGTAAGCAGAGCAGAAGAAACCAGGTGAATGGAGTCGTATATTTATGTAATAATACAGATATCTATCTCTTGTCACTATAAATACAACTGAGCTGTATAGACACTGCAGACAAAAACAAAAATGAAAGATACAAGTATTCTACATATATAAGTAAGTAGAACTCAGAAATAAGTATTATGAAAAGACACCATTTTCAAATGCGGATCGAATTCAGAAACAAATCTTCAGCAAAATGGAAACAATATCACAAACTGAACATACAAAATACTATAAATCTTGGTTTAGTTAATATTTTATTTTTCTTCTCAAATCAGGACATCATTCTTAAAATTCGTATTACATGAACAAATATTTAGCTTGCAATTTTCTCTAATTGTGAGAACATCGTCATTTTGAAAAAGTGTACCATTTTCAGCAGTTAACCAAAAAAGTTTGGAAACAAATAGTTAGTTAGGTACACAATTTAATACTTAATACTTAATATCTAAGTTAAGTATACAAGACATGAAAGAATATATATGTAGCTTCCTGGTTTGGTTTTCGCTATTTCAAGCCGAGTTTGAGAAGATATCACAATGATTCGAAGGTAAACACCACAGGGACGTCTATTTATGTCTAGACTCGACTCTGCGGAATTCCGCAAACCATTCACATCATAAATACTATTTTACTGTTGTAGTCAGTTCTGTTCAGATCAGAAGTCGCTCTAGTTCTTATAATATTACTCTCGCTTCTATACTATGTAACTGTACCATGATATATAGAAAGAAACTAGAAAAGACAACCTTTGCACCAGAGGTAGGCTTCCAGTTGCCACTTTAGGATGATTGAAATGGATTAGATATAAAAATTACAGATCCAAGCCAAGATGGAGAACACAAACATTTTGTCTTTTGCTTATGCGTTTGCTTTTAACCGACCTAACCTATTGCTGCATACCTTTATGTTTATGTCACAAAGTTGAATGTCCATTACAGTTTAGAAACATGATTTTCAGAGGTAGAAACTATAAGACTGGAACTTGGAGCTGGAGTTGGATTGGGAAACTGTGTTAATCTTTTAGGAAAAGAAATATAGGTGAAGTAAACAAAAATATAAAGTCACTCACGCTTCTTTGCAATTTTCTCGACCCAATAGTGAGTTTTGGGGTGAACTTGTACGATAGCTTCCATGCGGGAACTTCCCACAGAGTTATTGGCCACATATTCTTGGTTTAATTTTGCTGAAGGCAAAGAATCAGCAAAAACATCTTTGTTCAGCGACACAACGACAATACAAATTAGAAAAACTAAAAATTCACACTTCCGGAAGCCGTCCCAATTAGAGAAAACTTTATGACGAAACATCATAATGACAGTTTTGATGAAAACGTTACCGACACATTAACAAAATTTTAGAATGGGCCAGTGTCCCATATATTTGATGCTACAATTTTTAATACTTATTACTTGGGTGACAGAAAGAACGACATGATACTGTGGTTCAATTCTTAAAGTCATATACAAATAAATATAGGACAAGATCTAAAAATGATATCAACACATTTTAGAAGTAATTAATTCCTAGACCAATTGAAATGTAATAACGCTCACAATTCCAGACACAGAACAACACTGATAAATAAAATAAATTAAACACTTTTTATGGACGACTGCTAAAGGGACACTAAGAAGAAATTTTCCTCAGAGGCACCTTTTATATACCAGATTAAAATAATAACTTGAAAGTATGCAGATATTTTAAAATATTTTCTTTTCTCCTCGTATCATAGTTCTCAAATGACGCCTTACTTTTGGTGATCAAGGCTTACATACAAATATATTTTTCTTGACACTCTTCATGAATGCACGTACAGACTTAATAACCCAGTTCATAATAAACTAACAATCAAATCTGTGCAATTCCACGACAATTTATATTACAGCTATGCAAATACTGTGTGTAAGTATGTGAGTAACACCTAATTCGGCTCTATTGCTGTGAATCATATATTTTTATTTTACCGTTCTCCGTGGTTGACCTTTCTTAAGCTTTACTTGATTCATAATTCGTCATAAGATATGGAAATCCGTTTGCCCTAAAATGTCACTAAAATGCAAAAAGTTACGTTGGTGTTCTGTTCGTTACTATAAGATCTTCCTACAGAATCCGTTCCCATTGCAGAACGTACACAGAAAGGAATCTGCTGATACTGACATAATTTTGCTGAACGTTTTACACCTTGCTCCATAATTTCACAGATTTAAGATTATGCCAAGCATACCCTAAATACCTACAGAGAAAAAACTTTGTATTGTATGTGATATTGGATTTAATACAACAAAAATGTGGAGTTTGCGTATATCATAATAAGTGGTATATTTTATGCAAAGCAAATGGTAAATCCCAAAGTGAACAATAGTTTACCTAATCCGAGCAAAAAACTATTTATTGCCTTTAGCAGTTTAGTCTCAGCAGATACTCTTTCATGCCACTAATGCGCCCTTACATACATCTTAAGTAAAACAAGCAGGTGAATGAAATGTCAAGAAGAGTTATGCACGTGAGTTTCAATCTTACATAATTCATTTAAGATGCCTTGGCTTAGGCTTTCATTTGATTAACTTTATGTTGGTACTGGTACTATATAGTATAATGTTGCAGTAGGCATTAAAAACTATGGCTTTAATATATAAAGTTATGTTATAAAGGTTCAAATTATTACAATAAATCATCCTTAACCTACAAACTATTAAATTTTTAACGTTTACTGTAAATATACCTCAATATTATAATGTAAAGTGCTTTAAGATGAATAAACAGACAAAAACATAAATTTATTATGTAACAGAACGAAAAAATATAGTTTATTAGGACGAATGTACTTTTCGCTGACATACATACAACAATTCATTTAGACCAAAGTTACAATTCTAACTACACGTAGTGTTTACAGTAATAATGTCAATTAATTAACGTAGCACAAGCCTGACCGTTATTTTCAATCAAAACTAAATGACGTTGTCCAAAAATATATAATATTTGAAATTTTGAACTGAATAGTTCAATAATTTAAATCCATTATATGTCCTATAGTTTTTGTGGAATTCATTATAAATATATCTGTAGAGGATGTCCATTTTGGGTAGATGGACACTTAAATTAAATGACTATAGCATTAAATTTACATTGACATAAATTAGTATTGTGTCAGAACAGCAATGAGATTTTTTCATGTTTACTGGTTGCAGACAAAGTTGGTAAGGTCGTTACGAAGCTTTAGAAGGTCGAAGTCGAAGAAACCTCTTTGGTAGACAAACTGAACATTAAGATGAGGTCTCAATCGGTAGCAGTCACACGATTTGACCATTTTGACGATCTTGACATTATACGCCCTGTCTTTGCAGTGCTCCAGGAATGCAAGCTGCTGGTGCAGTTGCGTAAATACTGCTATTGAGCATAAAAGTAAAATATTTGTCATGTTATATTTACAAATAATGAAAAAGTGTAAATATAAATCATTTGCAGAATAATTACAATTGCCGCGAATATCCCCAGTGTAGCATTGAGGTGGAATGCCCTTCAAAGCGTAATGCATGGGGAAGATATTTTTAATCGGAATTATAGACTCAGCTCCCAAATCCAGAATCTTGACTGGAATACGATCACGAGGTGCGTTTGGATTAGATCCCAAACATGTCTTCACGCTGAAAATATTAACAAAAGACCAGAAAAATGTTGTATGAATGTTGAACCAAAATATTGCAATTGTGCAAGAAGAAAATAATACGAAACACACCGATAAAATACATTATCAAAAAGGCCAACGTAATATCCTTTGTCAATGATATTATCGGATGTTACAAGTCCTTCGTACAGTGACCGTCCCTTTCGGTAAAAACTTTCCATACGGGCATTCATGTCCAAATAAAGGTCTCGATTCACATGATCGTCCATCTTCAAAGGGGAAAATAAATAAAAATCGAGCGGTTAGATTTTTTGAAATGGGGACAATTTTTGAAACGTAAGATAATTGAGTATAGATTATTGTCGTACCATAAACCATCCATTTTTGGAAACAAAAGTAAGCTCGAATTCCCAAATAACCCCTTCCCGGATATACGGATTTGTCACTGGTTCACCTCCTGCATGAGGAAACATTTGCATCTCTATAAGCAAAAATACATGATTAGTTCCATTACTTTTCTTCAAAAAACTGTTGCAAAAAGCCAAAATAATCAATTTTCATTGCTAACAAAGATTTACTTTATAAAAAATAGAAACTTCACGAAAAATATTGTAAAATATACGCAAATTGTATAAAATATACCACGAAAACTGAAACATAGTAAATATATTTGATGTTATGAGTTATAATGGAAGTAAATTTAATTACCGGGATACTCATGATGAACTTCAACAACAGGAATGTTGAAATCTTCATCGTTTTCAAAATCCTCATCTTCATCGGCAATATATGCGTTGCAAAGTTTACAAATTTCTCTTTCGGAAGCATCTCTACGCACAGATTGTTCATTTACCTCCTTAGGATTTGCATCCATCTCATCAAGATTTTCTTTTGCCGGAGTGTCTTCAAACACAACCTTGGGTTTTTCTTGACCTATCGAATCATCCAGGAAATTCGCAAACTTTTGGTTATCCAATGGGTCGCTTCCATTGTTGCCTGTCTCCGAATCGCCATAGTTATTTTTCATACTAGCAAGGTTCAAATCTACGGAAGTTGAGTTGTCCGAATCCGTAGGAGGTTTTTCCTTTTTGATTTCCGATTGACCCATTGGGGAATTCACTCTTGCTATCGGGCTGGGAATTTTCAAACCTCCATTTGCTGTCTCTCTTTCAGTAACTTGCAATTGGGAAATGTCATCAGAGATTCCTGAGAAGTTTTGAAGAATGAAAGTGTTGATTTGTGTATTTTCGTTTATAAACGGCAGATTCTCGTTGGGCTGAGCGTCAATATTGACCATGAGGCATTGCTTTCTGTATCGAAACTATTTAACCAAAAATTACAAGACTAAGATCAAGAATTTTAATGATAGACATGAAAATACAGTTTGTTTTGCAAGAGTGCTAAAAAGGTACTAATTTTACCGTGAACATAAACGGGATTTGTTTCCGGAATATAGCGTCCACAGCATCTTGGCTTAAACTTCTAATTCCTTTCATTTTGCATTTGTACGACTAAAAATAACAATATAGTTTTACAACAATCAATATAAATTCCCATATTAAAAGTATGAGAATTCATACTCTTACTCCACTCCTATTTCATCGAGAATATTTAAACATAATATTTAAACAGCCTTGATTATTTTACAAATTAGCTTTAAACATTTTACAGATTTTCGTACTTCAATGAACATCGAAAAACAAAATACTATTTAGCATGTACTTACCAAAGCAGCAATGTAATCCAATTCCTTCAGAGCTCTCGGCAACATGTACAGCTGCTCAACACTTACAAGTTCAGTGCGGCCAAGATCCATTACGTCGACTTGGATCTACGCCATATAATGCAAATATAATTAAAAAGTACTGTCAAAATATATTTAACCCGAATTTAGTAATTTTGTAAAATTCGCTTACTCACCTTTTGATTCTCTGGGTGTAGTTTTATAATGGTGACCCTATATATTTTCCCCTTGCCGGGAGGGCCGAAGTTAGCCATGCACATCATGTTTTCGTCTTCTTCATATAATTTTCTGAAAATCTCGAAATTCTCAAATCCATATTGAAAGCGGCAGCTGGCGTCCAGCTCTTCAAAAGCTTCTTCAGATCTTTTCACCAACTTATGAAGACGGTTGTCATCTTCGAAACGAATCCACACATATCCATACTGGTCAGCATGGGAGACAATGCCCCTCCTTTGGTCCCCCTATTTGAATTAGCAGCAATTTTACTTACTTTTATATAATAATAGAAATTATAAATTACTCAAGTACACAAACATGCGAATAATAATATTTATACTTACATCTTTTATCTTAATTTCGCAAACTAATGGCACAGTCTGTGTAAATTCAGCATTTAGATTGACGGCACCAGAAGTAGCGCTGAAAAGTTGTACTGAAAGGGACACAACTCCATTGAGGTTTGGTGTAGAGCTGATAATCTTGGTCACTTTTCCTTTGATAATACGTTCGCCTAACACCAAATGAATGAAGATCCTGTAGAATATATCCGTGTGGAACCAAAACTCCAAGTCATCAAGTTGGCAGGGAACAGCCTGTATTCACGTGCAGGCAAATAATATATTCATTAGAAGTATATTTAAAATTTCTAGATTATTAACTATAAGGAGCAATAAATCACTATTACAGAGTATATGAATTGATTATATTTACCTGGAAGGATAGTGCCAAGAAGATTTCATCTATATTGTAGGCCAGATCAGCAGACAGATTAAACACACTTGCTTTATCAGCGTCGCGAATTGTGATCCTGTTGGTGAGGTTGTTGTATTTCAAAACAATTCCTCTGATAAAGGTATTTTCCCGAATATTAACTACAATAAGCTGGCCCTCCTGGATGTTAGCCAACTCATATTTGTGTCCCTCAGGTTTCCCAAGTTGCTGATTATAAAATTCGTTCATCCGTTCCAAGAACTCTGATAGTGAGTTCTGAATTAAAAGAATGGAATAAATTAAGTGAATTTCTAAAGGTACAAAATGAAATACAATGTATAAAAATGGGACAATGCTAATTATTATTAATTATTCAGGCTTACAATTGCACATTTCTCAAAAAATCGGATGTACAAAACTCCTCTGTCTTTGGCCGCATCCAGTAGTTCCCCTCTGAACTCTTCCTCGATGTTAGGAATCAAGTAGCGTGGAGCATTGGTAGGGTACATCCTCTTCGGCAACCGGTCTACATATTTCTGTTTCTCCATTTCAAAATTGTCGAATATCAAGCTGTAAAATCGATTGTGGAACTAAAAAAGATTCGGAAAATTACAAATTATTATCGTAATAGAATAAAAATAAGCAAACTTCAAACTTGCTGCTATAACACTGATGAAAATTTTGAGAACAAAATTTATTAGTAAAAACTATTAACTGTAACACAATCGAGAACGGTAGTCTTACCTCAAATACCTATTTCAGAAAATTAAATAAAATCGAAAACGTTCAGCAAATAATTGGGAAAAACTACATATTTTTGGGTGTGCTATAGTTTAGTTCAAGTGCTGACACAATAAATAATTTCATTGCAAGCTATCAAAGTTTGCAATAATTAAATGACAAAAACTTACCACTTTGTTCTAATGATATCCTATGCTGTACTTCAGGGACTTCAAAAATTCAATTCCAGCTGCTTCGCTTTTCCAGGAGAATGTTAACACGTCGCTCCACCACAAGCGATCAAAGCCAATTGACACGGACTAGAAAAATTATTTCTACAGATCCCTTCAGATTTTTAAGTTCATCTGGCACGAAGCAGAGCCTAGAAAAGTCTCTGGTACCTGATACTCAATACAAACAGTCATTTATGGAGATATTGTAGAATTGTGCACCAAGGTGTACGAAGTGTACACCCATAGGTAAATGTAGGTACCAAGAAATGCCAATCTGCACATTTCATTATGCTCATGCGTTATTATTGGTTTCCTATGAAAATTACACGTAGCTGGCACGCAGTATCTACAAGAAGATTAGGAAAACTCAGGTAAACAAAGAAAGTAGCATTTCTGTAAGAATTTACTTATTGTTAACAACATGAAAAATGCAATTTTTATTCAACATGGATGCTAGTCATTACTTCATTTTCTTCCTCTTTTAAATAAATTATAGGATAACGATTAATAATTATGAATGCGACCGCATATAAATTGAATTTTGGTTTATTTCCATTGTGATATACAATAAATATCGTACTATTTATGTAATAAAGTGTCTAGAATAAAAGAGTAGTGATTACGTCAATCAACTTCACCAGTTTCATCCTTATCCCTTTTGCTGATGCATTTTTTGTATTGCTTGTCCCTTCTGTTTTCCTTGCAGTGCTGCTCTTGCCCTTTTCTCGGTCTCATCATCTTCGTCATTTAATTCCAGCAGGAAATCCTGATTTCCGGTTTCACGAGATATTCTAATCCTAGACCTACTACCTTCCTCTTCTGTAAGTTCACTCTGGATCGATAATGCACCTGAAAAATATCAGTATATAATGCGTAGGTATTTAGGAGTTTCCTCAAAAATGTATTTTGTTTCTCTTTTGTTCATAATATCTTATAATAAAATATTTCTTACATCCAACCGCTACCAAAGCAAAGACAATGTAGACGAAGATCTTTATAAAACCCATATTTTGACAGATCTTTGAAAAAAATTATTGACACTTTCCTGTCTCACTGTATAGTATATTTATTTTATGACTTGGAAACCCCTATTAAGTCATACAGAAAGAGTACAATTTTACTTGATAACGTTCTATCATATCTCATTGGAAAGCAACATTTCCTATAGTAGGTATAAATATGTATGTACTAAATACATATCCTTTCCATTATGAAGAAATGTATTGCAATTTTAGATGTCGTTTCCACGAATTCTAGTTCGATGCACTAATTATTTATTTAAATATAAATATACATCCATAAATGATTTACTTAACTTGAAGTCAATGAACTCTGTTTCATTTTTAACTATTAGTAGCAGTTGCTCATCATAATGATGTGCCTGAATATGAATTATAAAAACTCTTATGAAATTATGTTCGGCTAAACTAAGTTCTGAAAACCCTACGCTAGTGGTCCTTTTTATAAAAGTTTTCACAGTGGAGAATTATTATATAATAAATTAAATACTAATACAAAATAAGATTTGAAAGCAAGTTTTTGGACACATTTTTCAATACTGATTTTAAGCAATGATTATACCTATATGAATATCTAATTCATCTTCATAAAATTTTTAGAAAATTAGAATTTTGTACAAGGCCAACAAAATAAAACGAAAAATTACGTTTTCATCTCATCCTATCAACAATTACATAACTATGGTGTTGAATGAAATAGCTAATATATAATACCTCATAGTGAACAATTTCATTAAGTTCTACTTTATGTACCTACATTATATTATACTTGTTATTTTTATATAGGAATGTATTTAGTAGATGCCAAAGAAAACTTCGCAACATTAATTGTGGTAGGCATTGTGCTCTAACCTTGTGTAATGTTTATAATGTCATTTGAAGGAGAACACTAAACTGAACCCGGAAACGGCAGGACATTTTTTCAAATAATCAGACATGACGTGGAAGTTGTTGAAGTCACGATTCTTATGCTCATAATTGAGCACCCGTAGCCAAAATTGATTGTATGCATGATTACTCACTGGATGTCTACATTTTTTAACATGCAAAAAGCGGAAATTTTGATACTGATTTTATATACCATGAAGAAATGCGGTTTATTGTATTACTTTTATTTTTACAGAGGCTTTTTACGCTAAATTAACTATAAAATTAAAATTTTGTCCAGATTTATGATACTATGCACTAAAACAGAGACGAGTATGATAATGATTTTACTATAAAACTTTGAGATTTAAAGCTGATGGCCAGATTTTAATTTTTTTATCTTTTATATAGCACACATGAATATCATGTATAATTTTTTATATATTAAAACTAATAAATTACATTCGTCAGTATTTAAATATTAAATTAAGTTTACTCTTCTGGTTCTTCATCATCATCCTTGCTTTTCTTACTCTTGCCTGCTGAACTGGCATCGACGTTCCAGTTGAAGACATTGCCCCGACCAGCTAGGCTTATGTAACAAATTTTATCATATCCCAAAGGGTTAATCACCAAAATTAAATAATTTAGTAAGCTGTAATCAATTTACCTTGTCCAGCGGCTCCAGATCCAGCACCACCGCCAGCTCCGAATCCACGTCCAGCAGCTCCACCTTAATTTGAATGAAAGAGATTTAGATTTCTGCATGAAAAAGTAAAATTAGTTTGAATAATAATATCGATAATTATCATACCAGCTCCAGATCCGGCACCGCCACCAGCTCCGAAACCACGTCCAGCAGCACCACCTGTATAAGAGGAGTTTGAGATGATTAAATTTTAAAGTGGAAAAGCTTCAGAACTTTTCTGGTATTAATTTTATTCATTTTCTTACCGGCACCAGAACCAGCACCGCCACCAGCTCCGAAACCACGACCAGCAGCACCACCTGAAAATTAGTCAAAATATATTATAATATTGCGAGGCTAAAAATGATGCTGTGAAATATACGTTAAATTTTAGCGTTGTTCGTACCAGCTCCGGATCCAGCACCACCACCAGCTCCGAATCCACGTCCAGCGGCTCCTCCTACAAACAAATACATAATTGAGAAAAAGTTCATGCGTTTTGAATAACGAAACCTAATTTTGTTTTTTGGTATTTTTCTTACCAGCTCCGGATCCAGCACCACCACCAGCTCCGAATCCACGTCCAGCGGCTCCTCCTACAAACAGATACATTAATTGAGAAAAAGTTCTTGCGTGTTGAATAACGAATCCTAATTTTATTTATGGAATTTTCCTTACCAGCTCCGGATCCAGCACCACCACCAGCTCCGAATCCACGTCCAGCGGCTCCTCCTACAAACAAATACACAATTGAGAAAAAGTTCAGGCGTGTTGAATAACGAATTACAATTTTGTTTTTTGGTATTTTTCTTACCAGCTCCGGATCCAGCACCACCACCAGCTCCGAATCCACGTCCAGCGGCACCACCTGCAAATAAAAATTAAATTGAGTCAACATTTGAGCGTATATTATCCCAGAAATTTATAATTTTGTAGCGATTCTTACCAGCTCCGGCACCACCACCCATACCAGCAGCACGTCCAGCGGCTCCTCCTACAATATAGCAAAGTGAACACATTAGGTTACAATTTCAAGGAGACGAAAACTAGCTTATTTAGCAGAGAAATAATTTTGCTAATTTTCTTACCGGCTCCAGCGCCACCTCCCATACCAGCAGCACGTCCAGCAGCCCCACCTGCAAGCAGAGGAATTTGGTTACAATTTAGACATGTTAAGTGACGGCAAAACATATGTGAAGGTAATAATAATAATAATAAATGATGTCTTTTTTTATCTTACCAGCACCAGCACCACCACCCATACCAGCAGCACGTCCAGCGGCACCACCTGAAATTAGATATAAATATGTTATTATTTTGGTAATAAACGTAACTTATGATGCAAGTGATAATTTAGAATATCTCTTACCGGCACCAGCTCCACCACCCATACCAGCAGCACGTCCAGCGGCTCCACCTAAAATTTAATGGACAATTTGAAGTTATATAATACTTTATCCAGCTAAAAATGTATTAATTGGATGGGATTTTGAAATATTTCTTACCAGCACCAGATCCGGCACCACCACCAGCTCCGAATCCACGTCCAGCGGCTCCACCTAAAATTTAATTTAAGATTTTAGATTATGTAATATTTTATCCAGGTAAAAACATTTGAATTGGATATAATTTTGAAATATTTCTCACCAGCACCAGATCCGGCACCACCACCAGCTCCGAATCCACGTCCAGCTGCACCACCTGTAAATCAGAAAGTTCCATATGGTCACAGTCACAATTCATGTGTTACGTGTGTATTATGGAAAGATGTATTAATTTTATTCAATTTCGTACCAGCTCCTGATCCGGCACCACCACCAGCTCCGAATCCACGTCCAGCAGCTCCGCCTGTAATATTAAAAATCGGATTCAGTCAAAATTTCAGAGTAAGAACTGCAGCTAATTCAGTTTTCAGATTTTCATATACCAGCTCCAGCTCCGCCACCAGCTCCAGATCCAGCACCTCGGACATCACGGACTACATCGTCGAATTTATGGGCTCCACGGGCTTGCTTTCCATCGACAGATCGGGCTACGCGGTTTTGAGATTCACCACCGACTTCTTGTTGTCCAGGCTCTCCATCTGCACCGCCTTCGAGGGGGGTGGCTATTCAAATTATAAAAAGATAATCTCAAATATTTTTCAAAATCCAATGTATAATTCTTTAGGCACAAAAGTTTCAGAAATTTCACCTGCTAAGGCTACGGCAGCCAGAGCGAGCAGGACGATAAGCTTACAGGATCCCATATTGAAGAGATATGCTCTTTCCTAGTAAATTAAGCTAAAATTACTTCGGAAAATTGAAGAGCTAATTGAACAAAATTTTAGTGGTTCACCCATTTAAATAGGTTTTGGAAAAGCATTGCAGCATATCGCTCTTCCGGGTTCAGCAGTTTACAATCTTTAACGGCCCTGCACTCATTTATCTAAACAATGGATCAGATGGATGGTGAATACTCGGGCCGGTTAGTCAACCTCATTTCCTCATTTATTTTATGCGGGGTGACAGCAATACAAATAATACCAAAAAATACCCTAGCCTAAAATCAACCGAATCATAGTATAGTGATGTAGGTATTTATGAATGAGTCTTGTGAATCAGCCATGTGCTATTCATCAATGAAGGTACCTATATGCATAAGATAATATGACAATGCAAAGTATCCATAGCTTATATCAAATGAAGTGCACCTTCCAAGATTGCAGAAATGCATCATAATAACATCTTACAATAAAAAGGAGTTGATATTTTGATGGATATTAAATAGCTATTGCTAACAGCATCTCTTTGCAAATACCTAGCTACTGTATATTGGTATTACTTGAGCAATTATTTTAAGGTATAGGATTCATTTCTATATTAAGTGGTACGTTCACAGAGTACATTTATCTGAATGAATTGATCTCTTAAGGTTGGCTTGATATGGGAAATGTGAGACTAGGAAAATTAACCCTAGCCAGTCTAACAAGTTTATTTTTATAAACATTTAAACAACAAAACGAAGGGTTTCCTTCTATCCCTGACAACTGTGATTTCAGGTAATCCTTAATTAGATATCGTCTGAATTTTTAAAAATTATTTCAAGTTTGTTTAACAATTTATTCGGGAGTTATCAAATAAAAGGAAATAAAAACTCAAAAAATGTTGATACGTTCCCAAACGGTTTATAAAAATAAGCGCGAAGGTGACCAGTGAGTATGGTTTAGAAAAACAAACTGGGTGGTTTTTGGGATATAGTAAAATAATGATGACAGCCGTTTTGCATGATTTTATTCTTTTCTGAGCATTTGTGCGAAAATAATACAAAAATATTTGACTTGAATGCAAGAGTTTGAACTCAAGAGTTGGTACCGCAAGTGACACCGATAATTTATTATAAAAACCAATTCATTATAGTACCAATTTATCTCAGACAGAATACCTAATGGTATTAAAATTCGTTCCAGCAAATGATATTTTGATTTTTTTCAGAACTTAACTTCCGATATTTGAGTTTATAGTCCCAGTGAGTTCTTAGCACACGCGTGCTTGTTTGTACCATAATGCGCCTGTGCAAAGATATACAATTTAAGAATACAATATGTAAAAATTTCATAAATGTCGTTTATTGGAGCAATTTCTACACTTTTACTTTATTATCATATTAAGTAACGATTTTCAAGTATGCAAATGGTGTGGTCACCTTGTGGTCTTTTCCATTTAAGTGCATGCAGTTTACAAAAAAAAACGATTCGTAACAATGAAACTTTTAGCATCAGTCTGGCTAGGGTTAATGTAAACTTTTGGCAATTCCACCCTCATTTATGAATCGATTTTTTTTCAAAATTGCCACAAAAAATTTAAAACAACTAATTTTGGTCTGCATATGTCCTAGATAATGCTATGAAATAATTCTGTAAAAGATTCGATTCAGAAATACGGATTGAATTAGAACCCGAATTAATTTCCCTAGTCTCGCATTGCTCATATCAAGCCAACCTTAAGAATTGGAATCATATAGTTGTTGCATACCATGCACGGAGAGACGGAGATACGACTTTTGTAAGTATGTAGGCATTTTAGCTGGTATTCCCCGACAAACACAAACTTGCCGATTAGGTGCCGATTCTGTATCAGCATCACACTAACGGCAAAATACCGATGTGCCCCTTTTCCCTTTACTTGCTCGGTAATGGCAAGCGTTGCAGAATCA